>VMKM01001325.1:0-101695 GCA_008360985.2 Macquaria ambigua | reverse complement strand
ATAGATAGATAGATAGATAGATAGATATATAGATAGATAGATAGATAGATAGATAGATAGATAGATAGATAGATAGATAGATAATAAATATAAACATCCTGAGCTAGTGTCAGACTACAATTTAACATTTGTGAGTTTAAGTAGCACTAAAGCACTGTTTGATGTTCAGTGTAAATGTGTCAATGACTGTGCTCCGTCCTGAGTTGGGTAATGCAGATTCCCCCAGGCTCCATAAGAGCAATAGACAGTGTTTGTGCATCTCATATGAATAAACTCAGATTGTGTATTATCATCATCATGAATTGCTGGACCACTCCCCACAGCAAACAGGCATTTTTAAGAACAGTTAATAACCAAGGATTCTAGTCAGTCCATAACACTAATAACAGCTCAATGAAAAGAACAGCAAGAAACCAAAACAGATTTTACTATACTAAGAGAATAGAAGGACAAATGTTGTATATCAGACAAGGTCCCATTCAGATAAATCCACTCCTATAATTTCAGTTATGACAGTTTAGAGACATTCAGCATGCTGGAGCTCAAACTAATCAAATGTCAAACTCTTCAATTATGTACAATATATGAATTTAGCAAAAACATTTTTATGGTTAAAAATAAAAAAGGATGTGGCACAGTGTCACTAGGTGACAGATGAAGGCAAGAGATTTAGTCAGTGTTTCATGACAACACCCTAGACTATCGAGCCATATGTGACCTATTTTCCCTATTTTTGAGTTACAAGCTGTTAACCAACAACATCGAGGTATGTACATGCAAATAAAAACTTTAATGCACTATATGGAGCTTCAATTTAAACTACCAGCGGTTGTTTAAATTTGCTGCAAACTCTGTAACTATTTAACTGTTGTCAGTGATTTTTTTTTCTATTGATTTTCTAATTTATTTTTTGTACCACTCCATACTAATGCACCTGAAGCTTCCGTTTTGGCGTGTGGTTAGTATGGGGAAATTGGTAAAAGCATGAGTTGGCAGTTGTGTCACTCTTTGTGAATGTTTCAACATTTAACAACAGGGAATGTTAAAAGAGGTTGTTATGGTATAGGTATATCCATTCAGTAGTAAACTAAATTACCTGGTACAGTAGTTTAGTTTACAAATGTTGGTTAGCCTGCTGTCACACCATAACGATAGCCTCCACTGCCTTACTGAAAATAGCTCAGTTGGTTAGCTAACTAGCTAGCTAGCAAAGGAACCATGAAACGTTTATATTCATGATAGGTACTATTTAGATTCAAATATCAACAGTATGCTATGTGCCTCAAATTGGTCCCTAGTTTGTGAATACAGTAATAGACACAATATGTAGAATACAGGTAGTAGAGATAAAGTTATTGGCACAATAAACACTGGGATTCATGATAAGTCAAAACCATGATGATAGCAGCCATAATGACACTACAAATTAACAGCATTATCTTCACTAAGTTTGGCTATAGACTAAAATTTCATGAGAAATAAAGAAAAGAACTGTTCAAGTTTATACTATAAACTGTAAATGTAATACTTACATTTGTTAATAAATTTTGTTCTGTCACCAGGTTTGCACTCAAGAAACAGCTCATACCAAAGTGTCACAGCAGGGAAACCACAGCTGCAGCTAATAAAGTTAATTCATTTAAGTGTGTCATTTAGAAGGCACTGTCAACTGGTATACCTAGTCTAAATCTAACTTGTGATTCATTTTATGAGGCACAGGTGTGTCGCAGCTCACTAGAAATGGTATGACGTTTGTTGGCGACATTTCCAGTTGGAACATAGAGAGCAAAGACATTCACAACATTTTACAAATATTGCACTCTGGGGTTTTGTAGGGACCTTCAAGTGAACTGAAATAATTAAGTTTTGGGACAACCTAGAAAACAGCAGACCTCCGGTGCAGTTCACCACTAAACTAGGGAAGGGTTTGGTTAGCTAACATGATACAAGCTAACATGTGTTACAAGCTAACATCACGTATACACAAAAATACATCAGGCCAAAATGATACCTCAGTGGCTGAATATATAACAGAACAGATATTAAGTGTGACTACTGAAGTCTGACACACAAAGAGAAATGCAATTATCAGAAATGGAACTAAATGTCGAACATCTCACCAACTATCTGAGGCAGTGAGTAGCCATCCAGATCCAGCAGCACTGTCCCTGTCTGGAGACACGTCCTGAGCTCAAAAAGACTATGCAGGGACAGCGTGGACACATGTGGTTTACTCCACCTTTCTCCTCCCTCCTCCACCTTCTCTTCGAACTTCACCCACCTGAAGGTGGCAAAACACACAGAGAGAAGGAACAGGTGAGGAATGCACAACTGTCGAGTTTTCTTTGAGCTTGGCCCTTCAGCTCTGCTGGTGGTGCCCACTGCTCAGCAGATGTCTGTGGTTTGAGCTAGCAGCTCACACTGTATGAATGTGAAGCAGGGTGTTTGTGGAAAGAAGCAGAGGAACAGGGTACTGCTCAGTGGTGTGGCTTGTATTTCCTACGAAAGAATCACTTTTCTGACTTTTTCCAGCATCAGAAACTCCTCTGTCTATGTTTTGAACTCAGTTTGATCTTCTAGCACTCCACAGTCTGGCAATGCCAACTATTTTCACTTCATTTTCCGTGGTTTAAGGTTTTAATTTTGCATTAATTTGAGCCAGACTTCATTTTGAGTAGGCTGCCGTGCAATAGAAGGTTGACAGTGCTTCCTACATTGTTGATTGATTATACAAACCATTTTCTGAGTTGTCTTTGGTCTTTACTTCCAGTCTTTAAACTGACAAACACAGTAGCTCCTCTGGAAACATCAAATTTAATCGAAAATACCTAACAAAATCAGTTTCTGAATAAATCTGGGATGAGATATTAGCCATGCAGTTATAAAATCATGCTTCATTTTACATCTGCAATCAACCTTTTTTTTTGCAGAAGACCTTTTGACTTGTCAAAGCAGGAAAAATACAGGTGGAACTAATAACAGTTTAACAACATTTAATCGCCTCAGTAATCCATGCCACTGAGCCATGGATTACTGAGCCAATTCCCACAGTCAATACCAGGACTGTGGGAATTGAATGCAGCCATCATTAATGTTATCAGTTACACCTGTGTGCGACAAGTCAAAATGTCTGCCATGAAAAATGGCGTGTGCCTAATTTTAATACTTATTAAAACGTTTCAAGAGGCAGTGTTGAGTCACATTATAATCTGAACATAGTTTGCTGGACAGTCTGATACTGATATGTATATTGGACAGGCTGAATCATTTGTGGAAGCAGAAGCAAAGCAACACAACACCAGAGCAATAGACCCTTTTCACGGCAGACATTTTGACTTGTCAAAGCAGGAAAAGCACAGGTTGAATTAATAACATTAATGATGGCTATATTCCATTTAGGTGAGCCTGTTCCGGGGCTCTGATGTTGTGCATAGTCAATCACTGACATGGTTTACTGGGACACTTAAAGGAATGGAGCCATTGTTGATGTTATTATTTACACCTGTGCTTTTCCTGCTTTGACAAGTCAAAATGTCTGCCGTGAAAAGGGTCTATTGTATTTTTGAGCGGTAGAAGCATGCCTGTGCCTGGATTTGTGTGTGTGTGTTTGTGAGTGTAGTCATCCACCTGGCAGACTCCTTCCACTCCAGCTCGTCTCCTTCTCGCTGCAGAGTGTCCATCTCAGTGAAGAGTGTCGGCGTGGGCATGTCATCATCTTCACTCAGGATGTAACGTAGCCGCTCTGCCGCCGGAGACACTTGATGGGATGAAAGAATGGTTTTGACAGTTTTACAATTCATAATATCATTTTAAATGGTTTTAACAGGCTTCACGGGCCTGAGGATTATAAAACTTGCCTAGAAAAACATACTGTTAAAAAGAAAAAGTAATTACTTGTGGCTTTTATGTGACCTGGCGCTCAGAGCTGTAGCCTTGCAAGCCGACAGCTTCTCTACCAGACAAACAGGATGTCCTTTGCTGAGAGGTCAAGTCAAACTGACCTGTCACTTATGAATGTAAAAAGTGATCTCCAATATAAATCAATAGACAGGGAATTTCTAACTATAAATCTTTTCACTTACACCTTGTTTACATCCAGCTGTAGGCTGTTCCATGTCATTCCATGTATTTCCTCTGCAGCAGTAATGATTGCAGTATTGAAGCCTACATCCAGATCACATATTACTACCTGATTATAGGCATTCAATCACGATGACCCTACTGTATTTAGAATCAATTTCATTGTCGTATGGAGGCTACAGTGGACCACATGTTCATGAATGGTGCTGCAGGGTAACATACTGTCAGCTGGCCATAGTCCATTGGTTATATGGACTGAGCTGTATATTAATTACTGTACACGGGATGAGTCAATTATATTGAATCACTTTATTGACAACAACTTCTGAATGGCAAGAGGTGATGAAATCAATCATGCAAAACCAGAGAAAAAAAGTTTATCAACGAAGCATAACATTGAGGACCATTTACACCTGTCAAACAACATGTTTGATGTGGAGTTTGCCATTTAGACCAACTCCTCCTAGCCCTGTGAAGGCTCATTAGCTAATCTGGCTGTTAAACAGATACAAGTCCAACTTACTTCATTCTTACTCTCAGAATGAGGATCATCAGAGTCTATTTTCCTATGCTCTCTAAGTTGTTTACTCTCCCCTCACTGGGCACCGTTTTCTCCTGTTGTTGTCTTGTACATCTTTATTGTCCCTGCTATAATCCTCCTACTGTTAATGGCACGATATGCATTATTGATATGTACTGGGGCCCACAAACTCCAAAAGACTGTATTTGTGTGTGCATACAGTCCAGGCAAAGTAAACATCTCTGCTGCCTTGCCACTGATTGCACCACATCGATTTAGCAAGGTGACTAACGTTCCCGGCCAAAGTCTTCTGGAGCCAAAGCAGCAGTGTTCTGCCAGGCTACTCATTACTCCAACCTGAAACAGAAGCTACACAGTCTCTGACTCCTGCTGTTCACTGTTAAAACTGCTGGAAGGAAGCAAAATCAAATCAAAAGCATGAGGTAGGAGAGTGCAACAAAACTGTAATACATGACACAGTCTGGTTAAGGTCTGTGCCAATCTTTCGGAAAGTTTTATATATATATATTTGAAGTAAAAGCCACCCTGGCATCTGTGTGCAGAAAACATGTTATATACACCAGACCTCACTGGAGCTATTTGTAAAAGTGCAGCCTTACCTGTATTCACAGCATACTAATCAGAACGAGAGGCAGAAGTTGTATTAGATGGTATTCATAGTTTTCTCTTAATAATGGACTACAGTGATGCAGGCTGAGAGAAAGGGATTTCTTAAGCATTGACAATACTTCTTCTCATCTCCTTTATTATTTATTTTCTAACCCTTACAATGTCCTATTTTTTGCCAATTTGTTCTTTATTCTACACAAATGTGTGTGTTATATAATGCATAACTGAAAGACAGGTGCGTAGGAGCCTCTACCACCGTCCTTAAGGGATCACTCCAGCAGGTTAGTATTGCACCTTCATAAAGTTGGGGGACTTGCAAGAGGCAGATGTTTAAATGGCCAAAATCCATAAAGGAATTACTGTGATATCCTGACTTTTAGTTCCTAGCGCAGGTCAAGCCCCCAAAACAATGAATCCCTGATGGAGGTGTCTGTCAATCACCAGACAGATAGTGCAGCCAATCAAAATGTTAGTGCAGCCATCCAGCAAAACAGAAACAGGGATACAGGTGAAAATTGACCAGACCTCAAGTCATAACGATTTGAGGTGTGACCTTGTGAGACTACTTATAAAGCTGTTTAAGGGGTTTTTCGCTTCTTCCTATATCATCTTATGTCAGTTCATGGCTCTCTGGCCACTGACTTACTTGTGCAGTTGATGTCTTGGAGACTCTGCTCGTTTGAATCCATAAGTCCTTCCTCTATGTCTATGTCTCTGTAGCGGTCATGCTCGCGGTGTCTGTGGTGGCTATAGCGTCTGTCCCTGTCCATGTCAGCAGCCTCATGACTAGAGCGCCTTCGCCTGCGTTTGCGTCGGTATCCTTGAGGCACTGGGACACCAATGTAGATGGATTGATGGTCTGGGGACAAATATGGATGGTTACATTAATATGCACTACACTGTACAAATGGTGGCACTCATTTAAATGCAAAACTGAAGCGCCAATATGGGCTCCTGTAGAACACCATGGAAATTTACTTTAAGAACACATTTTTTAAAAATGTTCTTAAATGAATGTTTCATGAAAGGCCCCACAGTAGTTAACTGACAGCCAGTAACACTGGCAGATTGTCTAATGAGATCTTTCATTAATCCCTCATACTCAGAGGAGTGTTTTCATGAATGTTAAACCACTTTAACAAACTCTGAATAAATTATGTTTCACATCATGTCTGCTTATTAACAACGGCAGCATTCTCTGTTGGCACAGTCACGAATAAAAGAAAATCAAGTCTATTCAGAATCACTCAGGCAGTGCTGTAACTTTCCTGTGATTTAGCATTTTGGCTCATATAATCCCTGCAACAAAAAAACTGGATGGTGTGAGTTTGATCATCTGCTGGCAATTAAGGTGTTGCTTTAAAACTAATTGCACACAAAGCTCCATGTGGAATAACTAAACAACAGGGAGACGCAAACCAATATTGGAGGCTTGGATAAAGAACAGAACCTGGACCTGGAACCTCCTGCTCAGTGTGAAGACAGAACACACACAAACATGCATGCACAACTCCCCAACTCCAAAAATACACATTCATAGATACACATAAACACACACAAACAATCTTCACTCCTCATTTGCAGCCCATTAACAACATTCACCCACACAAACTCTCAGAACAAATTAGAAACAAAGAGACAAATTAGAAACTATAAGTTAGTGTGATGAATCAACTGTCTCATGATAATATTAAGAGACAAAGTGGGTGTAATGACCTAATTTCCTGTTTCTATTAGCAGAGGGCCAGTCTGTGATAGGTTTAACACAGATATGAACCACACACACGTGCGCACACACTCACCCTCCTCCTCCTCATAGCGAAGGTTAGAGATGCCCATCCCTCGGTCCCCATGCTCCATCCTGGTATAGAGGATGAGAGTGAAAAGACGCTTCAGGTATGTCTAACATTAGACAATGTGTGTTGTGGTTATTTGTATGTGTGTATGCTGTGTAATGCACAATGTAAATGTGCGTGCATATGTGTGTGTTTACCTATGCACCTGCATAATACCTGTGTGTCCTTTTTCATGTAATCGTACATGTATATTAGTGTTGTCATTTCAGTACACATGTGCATGTGTGTTTCAGTGATTTATGCATGTGTGTGTGTCATTGCTCTATTTCTGGTATACGAGCCTCCAGCATCAGCAGCCGCTCTTGTTCACTGACCTGCATGGTGGTCACAGCGCAGATCAATGGGAAAATAATTAAAAGGGAGGCCAAGTCGATGGAAATGTGCATAATTAAAACAAATGTGAGGATAACTTATCGCACGTGGCACCAGTTCACACTTTGAACGCCACCAGCAAAGTTTAAGGCCACCCTGTTCACGCTGGAGAGAGGTTAGAGAGAGTATATACATTCACAGTGTTATTTAAAGCACTGTAATTGCAGGCTAGATGAAGTTTGGAATTTGAGTTTGCCTATATGTGTATGAGGAGTGTAAGTGTGTCCACAAAAGTATAGATCAGAAGTAGACACAAAAAAAGAAATGTTGTGAGACCCCAACCCACATGGATAATATTGTTAGTGTCGCAGTAAATAAGCATCAACACATGTATTTAAAGAAACATGTCTGGTAGGCTGGCCTTAAGTTAGCAGTGGTAGCATAAAAATATTTAAAGCTGCATTAATCAATGTCTGCCTGCTAGGGGCGAAAACCTTCAAAACAAGCTAGCAGACACACAGTCCTGACATACTATGACCTTATAAAGTTCTTATGGCTAATATGCTAGCATTCAATTGCCAAAGTTTTACACCAAGGAACATTTGCATTCATTTGGAGCATTTTGTGTTTTTGGCTGCCAAATGAATCTAAATCCATTATTCAATCTCCTTTTAGTGTTCTTCATTTTGTTTAGCTTGCTAACTTTGACTTTCTTCTCTAGCTAGCAGCTAACATTGTCTGTCTGCCGTTTGATGCTGGGCACGTAGTGTACAGTGGGTTTTATCAGTGATTTTTTATGTGAAAGGTGTCATCATATTTATGAACAGACATAGCTAAAACTCGTCCAACTCTGCAGTTCCCTTCAGCTCTATGGAGCTTTTAAGCCTCTTTCAGCTCATTGTTTTGGTTTTATGGCTAGCAACTTTACTGATTTGGTTCAGTCTCATTGCATTAACCCATTTCTGGGTGCAGCAGGCAGCTGTTATCGTCAACCCGCTGTACACTAGCTGCTCAGCACCAAACAGCAGACAGACAAAGTTAGCAACTAGTTTGTGAACATAGTGGAGCATTTAGCAGCTAAAGAGATATTTCAGCAGGAGTTGGTGGAGACCAAAAAAGAGCTAAAAGAAGGGCAAATTTTGAAATTAACTTAATTTGTCAGGTGGCCAGAAACATCTTAGCAAACAAAATAGTCATTAATAATGTGATAATGTGTCAATGTTTTATTACGACATGTTGCGCTGGTCCCAAGTGGACAAAAAATTCTATTATTGCAGGTTTAAATAAATAAATTGTCAACAACAACAAAACTGTTAAGCAAGCTATGAAGATGCTTGGTTGGCTTTACACAATCTACATCAAGCTTTAATAGAGCAATGTAAAGCAAAGTGAAATGGTCAGTCTTGGTCTGTTAACACAAACATCTGCTAGTACAGAACAAATATCCAATTTACTTTTATACCTAAAGACATCTGTCCTATCACTTAGAATTAAGGTAAATTAAACCCCTAGTCCTGCAAAACTAACCTTCGGATTTGGATTCAAGTGGATTTTAGATACTTCATTAAAAATTTCAAGGCAATTCATTTGCAGTGGTTTGATGTAACCAAGTACGTTTACTCAAGTACTGTACGTAAGTACAATTTTGAGGTACTTCTTGAGTATTTCCATAAAATGCTACTTTATACTTCTACTCCACTACATTTCGGAGGCATATATTGTACTTTTTACTCCACTACATTTATTTGATAGCTTTAGTTACTAGTTACTTTGCAGTTTTATATTATTACTACAAAATATAAATCAACTAATAAATGATGATGCATTATTATGGATTAAGCTACACGGCAGTATATAAAGTAATAGAAATTAGCTCCACCGTTACCAGCTGTAACATTAGTGATGCTTTACACATTAATGAATCAGTGATTATAATGCAGTGATATATATTATTCTGAAATGGGCCATTCTGCATAATGAGTACTCTTACTTTTGGTACTTTAAGTTTATTTTGATGCTAACACCAGTGTACTTTTACTTAAATAAAATATCTGAATACTTTTTTCCACCATGGTTCATTTGCACTAAATTATTCAAATACTGTTTTAGTATTTAGAGTTGCTGTGGGTTTTTTTAAATTTCTGTTTGACTACAGAGTTTGTCCTGTCATTTCCAAGCACGTCTGGTTTCAACATCCTGTAAGTCAAAGCACTGTTTCTTTTCACTTGCCTCTCTGTGGATAATATCTCATTTTGGCATTACACTCTTGAAATACAATCCACCCCGGAGGGATGAGAGGTGTAAAGTGGCTGGTGGAGGATGGGTTTAGCCCAGCAGAGCCCGGCTGAGCTGCTGCTGTGAATGTTTGTAGCGCTGGCTTCCTGCCTCTGTAATTAGTGCTGTCACATCAGTGCCCTTCACACCCAGTGGGCAGCTGGAGCGAGAGCTGCAGGCTGCCCCCCTCATGGCCCGATCGATGGGCTCGCCCTGCCTCCAAAACCCCCGCACCGCTTGACAGAGACATTACACACACACACACACACACACACATAAACGTGCACACGGGATAATGTGTTCATGTGCTCTGTCAGTATGCATGCAAATGTACACAAGTGGAAAACACCAAAAGGCAAAAATGTGCATACAGTACACTGAAAGAAAACAGGTAATTTTGTATAGTGAGTAAAACATCTGCAAGTGTGGTGAGATAATTTACCTTGTGTGACATTTTGTGGCATTTTGTCCTTACTATTGAAAATTTCAGCCTCATTTGAAGACAATCAAGGAAAAGTGACATTACATAAGACACTGATATAATTTCACTACAATGACAAAATATTTGACTACTTTTAAGGAAACGCAGGCAATGTGATTCAATTCTCAGCATCCATAATTTCCAGATTCATCATTTTTTGCAGAGTACAAATCACACGCATTCATGCACAGTCACACTAAACAAGCATTAACATATACAAACGTCTCACACAAGATCACACACATATAGCTACATACTGTACTGCATAGACACACGCACGCACACACACATACACACTCTAGTACCTCAGATGTCTGAGGCCTTGTGCAGCGAGTTAAAAAGTGCTATGTCTGACATGTGCAGATATTAAATTGTGTGTGTGCATTTGTGTGTGCGTGTGTGTGGAGAAGAAAGTGAGAGAGATTGGAGTTATTAGGATAAGTGGTGCTCATTAGTGCTTCAGTAAGCTTAAAGAAATTACTGTACGTCTCATCAACTTCTCAGAAAGTTTTTAAAAGCCTGTTTAGCAAACTTTATTTTCCCACAAAAGAGGATGGGGTCATATGAAACTGTTCACTGCTGGGTTTTGCTGAAATAAAACATAAAGAAAATGTTAAATGTTAAAGGACAATGCTACTGTGTGATTATTTTAACCAGGGGAACAAACCCCCAAACCCCGACAAAGTTACTGCCTTACACTTAATCCACAAACTTTAAACTCAGAACTATCACACCCTCTTTAATATAAGGACCCAGTAGGTGTGCGTACAGCTCCATGCTATTGTTACTGAAAATATTAGACATTTACAGATGAAGATTGACACGTTGATAGTCAAAATATATCAGTATTGGCTGTCATAGACCTATGTACATCAGTGGAATATCATTCTGCTGTTGATAATCGAGAGTCCACAATTCTCTGAAGTGCCCACACGACTAGTTTTGTTTTCCCCACACATCACTGACTGTGTTGCTTTAATTTACATTTGCTAGTCCTAGAGCTAAGGGAGGAAAAACTAGGGGGAACTAAATGCCATCTCTGACTCAAGGGGCTGAGAAAATGAAATGGCAGTGTTTAGAGTTCAGACAGGAGAGCTCAGAAAGACAGAGAGAGGAAGCAATGGTGCAGAGAAATGAAAACAAAAAACAGGATAAGACAATATGACAAAAGTAAAAGACAGCCTACCTGGTTTATTTGTCAGCTGGAAGGAGTGAAAGCAGAAAAGGCCTTTGCTGCTCGTAGGGGCGCATCAATGAAAACATGCCAGTGAAGCTCCAACAAACTATTGAATGGTACAAACTCAGCAAAGAGGAAACCTCCTTTCTATTTGTCTCTGTCTGTCTGTCTGACTGACTGTCTGACTGGCTCTCGCTCTGTCTCTCTCTCTCATGACTGGTTCAATAATGGGCAAACTAGGACTCAGCAGCAGAGAGCTCCAGGCAGGAAGTTGTTTCAGAATATGGTTGACACCAACCACCGATAGAAGATCTCTCAATATACCATACCAGCAGGTCAATATATAGCATTGTGGAAAAAGTGATAAAGGATAGGAAGTTACAGGATGCTGCTCGTGAAAACACACTGCAAGGTTGGGAATGGATTTGGAGGTGGAGAGAGGAGTGGTTACAGAACTTATATGATCAGCACAGATCACCATTTTTGATATCCTATCCAGTTTTTACATCATGCTTTTTAAAATATTTTCATATATATATTTTCAGCTCTATTGTGCACATAATGACATTCCTGGCAAGGCATTGTAGGTATTTACAGGGTGTGGAAATAGTATTTCCAAAATACCTACATTATAAAGAAAGCCAAAAAGCTTTCAATCCAGCTAGCTTTTAACCTGTGCCTTTCACTCCCTTCATTTCCAAGCTTATGACACACTTACTACATATCTTATTCAGGCCTGCTATATTTTTTTTTTCAGGACATATTAGGCTACTCAGAAATGCCATCATTGAGTATGCGAGTGGTACTATGTATGTTCTAGGATCCTTTTTGTTTGTTTGTTTTTGAAAAAACAAGACAATAGTCTACAGCCACGCCTCTGTGAGGCTGTACTTTTGCGTGCTTTAAGCTAAATGTTGATGTCAGCGTGGCAAAAATGCTCACAATGACAATGCTAACATGCTGGTGATTAGCAGGTATAATGTTTACATAATCAGCTAATCAGCACTAAACACAAAGTCGTTCTGATGGGAATGTCATTTTGCAGGTATTTAGTCATAAACTAAAGAAATTGAGATTCTGACCTGATGATGGCACTAAAGGGAAAGGTTAAGAAACCATGAAAGTTACTCATTTTGAGAGGGACGTGAATGTTTGAAACAAATCTGATGACAATCAGACAAATAGTCAGGGGATCAGCAAAGTCATTAGGATTTATCATCTGGGAACCATTAATGTCTGTACCAAATCTTTTGCCAATCCATCTTGCACTTCACTGAATAAGTAAAAACGTTTACTTTTGCTTGTGGCGCTAGAGGGAAAGTCAAGGGCTCAGTATGTCAGAAGTCAGTATGCTTCATCCTCTGGGGACCATGAATGTTGGTACCAAATTTCTTGGCAATCCATCCAATAGTTCTTGAGATATTTCACTAAATACCAGAAATATCAACCGTAGGGTTGCACTAAAACTCAGGGAATCACTAAAGTCATTTCAATTCATCCTCTAGCTGTACCGACCATGAATGTCTGTACAAAATTACACGGCAATCTATTCAATATTTATTGAGATATTTCCAGGGACGCTGGAAGTCAGTCAAAGTTGGGGGTGCTGATAGAAATTCAGTCTGCAAAATGACGTCGTACTAAATGCTGGGTGACATTCGTGGTTTTTGCTTTAATTTGAAGTGCTGGGATAATTTTGATCTAACAGTTATTAACAACAATTTACAACAGTTTTAGAGTGTTTTACACTACAGCACACCTGAACACCAACATACTGTATTTGAAAGCAGCTGCAGCAACAACACAGGCAACAACCCTGAACTAATGGAATTGCAAGCAGAGGAAGAGGGAGTGAGACAGCGCCTGGATGCGGGCGAGAGATGTGACCCATGACCAGGTTAACAGGTTATTCAGTGGGAAAGAATTCCTCTAAAACACCTCAATGTGTTTGTGCATGATAGAAAAGCTCTGACCTGCTATAACTCTGCATCATAGGGAATCTAATAATGGACTAATACATATGATAATTAATGGATAAAAAACAAATTAAAACCTCTTTTCCATCACAATACTGTTTATAATGCCTGGTTTTAGGGGATGCTGCAGCCCCCTCAGCAGCCCTACTTCCCGCGTCCATGGATATTTCAGTCTGGTGGTGGACTGACCTGCTGATCGCCACTAGCGTGGCACATGATGACCTTCCTGGCCGGGTACGGTACTATAGGTATTTACCTGATTCTAATCTGTGTATGGAGACAGCCCAAAAGCTTTCAGCTCCATGTTTGATGCAAGCTATTAACCTCTGTTTGTGCTCATCTTTCACTCCTTTTATTTCTAGGCTTGTGACATAGTCACTACATGTTTCAGCCAAGTATGCCATATATTCTTATTTCCAGGACAGGGTGAGCTCCTCAGGACTGCCATCATTAGGCACATTAGGCTACTATACATGCTCTAGGATAGAGTGAACATGGAGGTGGATCAATAATGGTACCGTAGCCTTCTACTGGGAGCCACAAAGTCTGATGATTACTGTTCATAATGATAATGGAATATGAACATTTTAGAAAAACCCTTCACGACCTATCACCCTTCATCCCTCAGTGAACTCAAGGCAAGGACTTCTTGCTTAAAGAGGGGTACACATGGATAGTGTAACGACTGGTGTAATCACAAGAAAAGGACTCAAAAGCACAACTCAGAAACAGGAGCTTGAAATAAAAAAAAACTTGCCAAAAAAGGTTCAGTACACAGAGAGACAATCAGTCGGAGACAAGGCAGATAAATCCAGCAGGGAGCAGGCTAAGACAATGGTCAGAAAAACTAGCAGAGATTGAAAACCAGGAACACTAAACACAGAGAAGAATGCTGGAATGCTTGATACGGAGAGCAAAGACGTACTGGCACTCGGAGAGGAGAACACACACACTACATACACTAGAGAGGGAAAGGTAATGAGGAACAGGTGAAACTAATCAGGGGCAAGACAATCACACCGGTGGGAAACACAAAAGGGCAAGAAGTGAAGTCTTCTGAAACGAGAGGAGAGACAAGTGTACAAGGAAGGAACGGGACGGGACATGACAGATAGCAATATTTCCCAGAATATTAAAAATAATCTGAAGACACTCGTAGACTTACTCCTTGTTGTTTAGATGTTCACAACTCTCAAGAGTTCAGCAAAGAAAACCAAATCTATCTACATGCCTGTATACCACCAGGGGTAAGTGGGGAAAATGTGCTTTATTGTGTTTTGCGTGAACTGACCATTTAAGCTCTGAGCCTCCCACCACCGCGAGAGCACCATCATTATTGATCTTCCTCACCACTGAGCTGACTGAAGGCCACATGGTGACATCCTGCACTCAGGCAACAAACTCATCACAGCTCAACTGAAGAGTTTGGCAGCAAAATGAGACAAGGGCCACTGACAAATGGTAATGTCTGCTTGCAAAACAACACATGGCAAAAAAATACCAACTAAAACTAATGCTGGTATTTTTTTAAATGATCATAAGCACTAGACCCGTGGTTGGCCTAGGTGTTTAACAAATTAGAAGAACGTCTATATCTTATAGCTTTAGGTTAAGATATTTAAAAGATGTATACCGTTGTGGAAATGAGCTTTCCAGCTTTCATTCTTAAATGATTTCTCCAAGGAGGATTAATCCGTCACTGCTAACTCATCCACACGTTGTGCTTAATGATATGTTAAATGGGCGGCCATCCATCAACCCTGGGGTTGTAGGGACACAAAGGAGAAAACATGACTTTGTTTTCCTATTAATACTAAGCATATAAAGTACACTGACAGCAGGCTGGGCTTTATTGCCATTGCTCATGGGAACTTAGGCAATCTTGGTTCATATTATCAAGGAAAATAAAAGCCACTCCAGCTAGCGGCCTGGTGATTCACAATCAAGGTGGATGACGCCTTCATTATTGCAATCCATCCATGAAATCCATCATAGTCAGACAACAGATGATGATAATGTGTTTTGACCAAAAGGTAGTTCCACAATTACAATATAAACATGCTAATAGCTTTAGATTTACATGCAGGGGCATGTCCTGGGGCACAGGCCACCCCTGAAATCTGACTGGCCAGCCCAGGTGCCACCCCATTATTCTAAACTATGACCGGCTATCTGCTCGTTCAGAGGTGTGACCTTAGTTTGAGCCAACTGTTCAACGAGTATTTTTGAACGTGCATTGTTTTCTTTTGTATGTAGCCTACTTTTGTAGGTACAGTTTCTTTTTGAGGACTTAAAGAATAAAGTATGGAAGCTTTATATTACAATGGTGTTGTGATTGGTCGGTCTATTTATCTTTTAAATAAAACTTTTAAACACAGGAATGTAAGGTACTGTAATGTTAGTAATTACAGTAGATATGAGAAATGGTAAATTAATGCTATTCTGAAGTGTGTGTGTGTCTCCACACACTTGCGTCTCTACTTCCTCCCACTGTACAAAAGTGAAGCCAAAATATCCTGAATATGGGAGCTGCCATCTTGCACTGGTGACATAATTTGGAGCCAGAGTCTGCACAGTAGTGATCCGTATCGAGGTCCCACCCATACACCCTCCTGAACCAATCATGAGCACACCACAAGTTGTCATTCATGATGTCACACCCCCTTTTTATAGCATCAACTAACTAAAAATGAACACTTGAACAAACATAAGCGTGATAAGAACTACTTAAAATGACAGAAACCATGAGAGAATAAAACAAGAAGAAATATTCTTTCAGGTCCAATTCTGTGGCTGGTTCAGATGAGTTTTATTCACTGCACAGTGGAGACAGAAGTTCACAACAAAGCTGTAAGATTCTCTCTGACCAGAGTGTGTTTCTGGCCAGGGTTATATTCAGGGTTACAGGAAACAACAGGCTAAACAAAAGGTGTGGCCTGGGCTAAGTTAATTCTCGAGGCCTATACAGTGGTCTATACAGAGAATGGAAATGACGCTTGTCTCACAGCCTCATGATAAACAACTGCATGAAAGAAAAGACCACTACAGGGGTTCTTTGGGGAAACTTTGCACCTTGGTTAACACTAAACTGATAAATGAAGCTAATGTCCCGGGAAGGGAAATACACTCTGATACACATGCTGGTTCTGTTCTGAATCTACAAATGGCTGTCTTGAAAGAAACCCTTATTTATTAACAATTGCCTGAATAAAGAATTTGAAACAAAATTCTGTTTCCACACCATCTTTGGGAAAATTTTATTTGACGTGTACTTTGATTTTTCAGTTTGGCCAAGGTCCCATCTGCTAACATAGAGGGGGCGGGGTTTATGACCTATACCGCAGCCAGCCACCAGGGGGCGATCCAGATGTTTTGGCTTCACTTCTGGGGAGCTGTCATGGTGTCCATCTTTATATACAGTCTGTGGTGCGCGCACGTACTTCATGACGCCCCTGCATAAGTCAGTACCCCACTTTGGCGTGTCCAGACTTTTTTCACCGGGGTGGCCCGTGTTTACATGGTCATACGCTGATCTTTAACTGGGAGCAGCAACACACCCTTCTCTGAGTTGTCAAAAGGGCCTCTGGGAGAAAATCAGTAACTGTAATAGAGTTAGAGAGGACACGCTGATGGAAAATAACCACATCCAGAAAGTAAATTACTGCACTTCATCACAAAATAAGTCGTGAAATCTACCGAACACAGAAGACGGATGATTTCTAACAGTAAGCATGTGAGAGGGGGGGCCCTTTAAGTTTTCAAAATGACAAAAGACGGTGACGTTTTGCTCCTACAAAAAAAAAAATACCACCTCTTAAAAATAAATCAGCTGAAGCTTGCTCAGTTGATTGTGTCAATGATAATCCCTCTGCCTCTCCTCACATTGTACAAGCTCATAGAGCGGAGAAGACTAGAGAGAGGCTATGAAAGGTAGTCTGTTAAAACCTAATGGAGTGGGACTGCATATCTGAAGAGGTGCAGCTATAAAGAGCCGTGAAACTATAAAGAGGTTAAGTAGGAGGATGAGACACAGGGGATACATATGATGAGAAACCTCTGTGTAACCATCCAGTGCAAGAAATCTGTAGCCGTAACACCCTGAGGGAGAAGCTTCTGGTAAAAGAATCAAATGTGTCTTTTTACCCCACAGCACATGGAGCATTTAGTGTGAAATTGACTGCAGATTGCTTGGTCAAGCTTTCCCCCCAACTGATGCCCGATACGTAGGTAATTCAATCAAGGGTGCACACAGGCGTGGGCACTTGTCCGTCCTGCTAATGTTAAGAGAGGGAGTTGGAGTAACTCACAGACATGCCAGAGACTGATTTATGTTAGTGACATTATTATGTTCTTTATACAAGAAAAAAACATTCCAATAGAAAAAACAGTAGCTGTAGAAAACTTTATCTCTCAGGGGGAACATATTCATTTTGCAGAATCTCACACATCACATCACAAAACTGAGATTCAAGAGATTCTAGAACCCTCTATTGAGTGTCAGTTTGATAGGCCGTCACTATTATTCCCTCACCCGCAGTCTGACCCCTAGTAGCTATTAAGAGGCATTGCAGTGGTGGAAAGTAACTAAGTAACTAAGTGCTGTGCTTAAGTACAGTTTTGAAGTACTTGTATTTTACTCGAGTATTTCCATGTCCTGCCACTTTATACTTCTACTGCACCACATTTCAGAGGCAAATATTGCACCTTTTACTCACTCACAAAGTACAGTTACTAGTTACTTTGCAGATTAAGATTTTACATACAAAACATATGATCAGTTAATAAGATATGATGCATTACTGTAGATTAAACTACCCAACAGTGTATAAAGCAATTAAATCTCTCTCTCTCTCTCTCTCTCTCTCTCTCTCTATATATATATATATATATATATATATATATATATATATATATATGACATGCATTGTTATAGATTAAATGTATAAAAAGCAGTTAAAATTAGCTCCACCTCAACCAATTGCAAAATTAAAGTACTTCTTACATGTTAATGCGCCAATAATAATAGTTCAATAGACGGTAATAACAAAAACTGACAGGCAATTTTACACAAGTACATTTACTTTTGATACTTTAAGCATATTTTGTTGATAATACTTCTGAATAAATAAACAATTTTGAATCAGTTATCACCTTTTAAGTTGATAGGGCAAATTTGTTTGCTAATAGTTGCTTTTTTACACATCGAGGAGTTATGGAGCAACATGATCATTCATTTGTCGTGCTTGTGTCCACCTGATGAATGTAAGTCCAACATTCACTCCCTCTTATCTCTGTTTTTGGTCTCTCCTGAGAAAAATATCGGTCTCTTTAGCTGCTGTTTGTTGCTGAGCAGGTAGTGTACAGTGGGTTCTTACTGCTTTTCTCTGAAAACAGCTGCCTGCTGCAGCCGAATGACGCCATGAGCTGTGAGAGTGAACCAAAACAGTAGCGTTGTGGCCAGACAGCCAAACAAGACACTCCGTAAAGCTGAGTGGAGCTGCAGATACAGGTGATAATTCTCTGAATCTGCACCTTTCACATTGTCATTTAATACACTGTTATTATAAAAATATTGATTATAACCACTTTAAGTATCTATTCTTTCACCACTGCTGTGCATACTCACTAACATATAATAGGGAGCAGAGATCAAGCAAACATCATTAGAAAAATCACAGCACGCAGGAGCAATGTTCCTTTTGCACGTACATTGTGGTGTCATCTTATTAATAGTTTATCTCTTGACCAAATCATATATTTTGGTTATCAGTCAGTCATAGATTTATTTAGGTTGTGTTGTGTTGCTTCTCCTTGTTCATTAAAATAAACACATTCGCATCTCAATAGCACTAATACTGGGAATAATGGTGATGGGCATGATGTAATGATCAAAAACAAAATTATATAATCTATCTGCAGTTCTGCTGTTCACCAGCAACAACCTACAGCATAATGGCTGTAGGTTGTTGACAATATGTGCTGCAATGACTGTTCAGCATAATTTCAGCAATTTTCCAAGAATCCTGAAAATTGCTCTTATTATCTGAGCTCAATACATGTGCTCTTTGCAACAAGTGATATTGATACTGAGCCTCCAAATACCCGAGCCTGTTCCCTGACAGATAAGGGCGTGGAAACCGTGTGAGTGTGTGTACGCGTTTCCCCTCCTGATCGTAACAACAACATTCATGTCCACATCATCATAATCACGGCTTGTTTGGAAGTGCGCACATCCTCAGCCGTTCAGTGTTTTCTTCTTTTAGCTGACGCAATTCATCTCCTTGCCATAATTATTCCACCCACAGTCTCTGGATCATCACAATGAGAGAAGAAGAGAGGTGAGAAGGGAATGAGGAGAGGTGACCTGCAGGAGGAGAGAGAGCTGCGTGTGCATTCATGCGCTGCTTGTGAATTGAATTAATATGGCTGGTGTATCTCAGCGTGTGAAACAGGGGAAGGAGGATACAAGAGAAGGGAGGGATCAGCTTTTGTGAAAATTCAGCTCTAAAAAAAAGAAGAAACTGCTGTAAATAGCTTCGACATAGACCTTCTGACAGGAAGTGGCCGCATTTTCGCACATAGGCAGAACAAATCGGGTTCCCGGATGGATCGGGCAGTGACAAGGGGAAACAGCTAAAACAGCTAGCCTGCCGCTGCCCAAAAGTGACAAAGTTCGCCTATCAGCAGCTCAAACTCACTAATTAACAGGCTGCATCTTATTTGTTTAATCCATACAAAAACTACAGTGTAAAAAAATACCATTTTACTATACTATGTAACTAAGGTGCCAGAACCGGTAACTTCTCTTGTCTCCACTGGTTTCATATCAACTGGTTCTGGCCAAGAAATAGTATCTTCTCATCTAACTCTCAGCAAGAATGCAAATAAGTGTATTTCCCAAAGTATCAAACTTGTTCAGTCCAATGCTCAATGATTTGTGTCAGTTTCTTGTTCTTTTTAAATCAGTTTCTGAAAAAGGAATTTATATGACAACAGATAAAAAAAATGTACCATTTCTAAATTTCCAGTGGGATTTCAAGCTATTAAGTTCCCTCCCATTGTAGAAACACTGCTATTGGCAGGAATGAAAGGTTCCCCATAAAGTTTCTGACCTCTAGTAGCGCTATGGAGCTGTTTTTCTATGAGTGGGTCCCCATTTTTAAGTACACACTCCTGGCAATGGTTTCACACTATTCCCCTGATCTACATGCCAAGACATGCTGCAATGCGCCAAAGAAAGGCAGGGAGGAAAAAGACTGCTAGCTGGCAAACATGGATATAAACAATGCTGGATTTAAAATGAAAAAAATCGCCTCGGCAAATGTTTTATGAGGAAGGAAATACATCCAACACGTTTGTTGGAGCTCAACGATACACGCAAGGATTGTGTAGAAGGAAAAATGTGCAGCTGAAATGTACGGCATCCTTTATTATAGAAAGATCAGAACGGATATCAGTAGACAAATTCAGCTTTATTGACAAGAACAGTAGTGCTGATACAAGGCAGGAGCTAGGGGGAAGCTCAAAACAGTGCATAACTCAGATACAAAAAACCGTCAGAGTAGCTTTTCACTGGATTTGTAGTCTGGATAATCCCTTTAGTTGTTCCTTTAAAAGATGGAATAAAAAGTTTAGTTAAAAATGGAATAGACTGAAGCCCCCCTGATGAGAGCCTAACATGTAAACTGAGTTTTTCTGTTTGTTTTTTTTAACTGACTTCATATACAGTACAAAACATGCATCCCATGTTATTCCACAACTATCAGTCTTACAACGTACACTGATTGCACAAAATCAAATGGAAATCATAATAAAAAGAAAGAATACACAAACTGTATACATCCGTCACAGACGCTACACGCAAGACATACTTGGCTATTCCTATTTCTCTGACACCGAAAAACGTCTTTTCAAGCTACCATTAATTTATACACCAAATAGTACTGTCCTCTGACTACTGGGCTATTTTCAAAACAGCCTGAGGTAAGCTTTAGCACATGAGACATAGCTCAATTTCAAAGGCTAAAAAAATTAAATAAAATGTGATATAATGCCATAAATCCTTAAATATCAACCGTCACAAACAACACAAAAGAAGTGTTTAGAAAAGGCCAATGCTGCATGTTGTTGCATCAACTTTTGTTGTAAACAAATTCATCAACAAAGTGCCAAAGTACTTCTGATCCCTTTAGCTGACCAAATTTCTCTTAATCCAATGACTGACGGGTTCAACCATTAAGTAGTGCAACACAAATCCAACAAATGCAATGATCACAACGAGAGAAAAAAAAAGGTAAAAACCCAAAAGGCAAGAAAGGGCAGAAAGACTGCTCAGTGTTCCCTTTTCTGCTTTCGGCCAATGTCCACCTCGTCCAGCCCGGTGGCCGATCTGGACTGCTGCATCTCTCGGAGCTGAGCGTGCGTGCGAGGCGGCTGCTTCTTGAGCTTCTCCAGGTGAACGTCAATGGGGTCGAGCTCGGGCTCGGACACGGGGACGGGCAGGTAGCCGCCGTCCCTCGGCAGGCACATACACCAGCCGGCGCCGGCCAGGTCCAGCTCGCTATAGTCGACCTCCGTCTTCTTCAGCTTGAAGTCCACCATGTCGGCCGACTCGCTCATGTCCACCAGCAGGTTCCAGAAGACGCAGCTCAGGATGATGCCCAGCAGCTGCAGGAAGACGTGGGACCTTGTTAATACAAATACTCTCGATGCATCTAGGGTTTTGAAACTTGAAGTCACAGGGACTCATGGGCCTCATTTAAACTGCAGCAAACAGTTATCTTCACTATTGATTAATTTAGTGGTTTTGTCATTAATCATTTCAGCACCAGGCCTTAGATCCCTCAGCCAGCAAGACAGTATGTGCAGGGAAAACAAGTACAACAAGAAAACAGACTAATGCTGGTACTGATCCCAGACCTTTTCTGTTTACAACGTTGGTCACATGGGTTGAAACGAGCTACACTGATAGGATGAAGTGCTATACAGTTGAGAAATGGGAGGAGCTCATTTGGGCAGCCGTAAAACAAACAAAAATAACTGGTGGCCGTAACATACACACACATACGATCAGTCTATTATGCGGGCTGGTTCCATGTGTAGAGGAACAATGAGGATATCATTTAAGGTAACATTTGAAATGGGAATACAAAATGTGGAAAAACACTTCCAGAACCAGTGGCATCTCCCATACACTGTACAGGTAGCACAGGTGGTGAAGCCCTGCAGATCAATGCATTTCGTCTTGTGATCAATGTGTGTAGTGAGGGGGTGACAGTAGGAACAATAACCACACCTATTAAATATATGTCTAGGGTAAAAGTAAGCCGTTGCCGTCTGGTTTCATCTTTCGGACCACAAACTGTTTCGACCTATACTTGAAAGGATTCTGTTGGCCGCACCGCACCAGAGGGACTACAGGCCTGCAACTTTTTTTATTTGTGTGTGTGTGTGTGTGTGTGTGTGTGTGTGTGTGTGTGGGCCCACTAGGGTGTTTAGAGTCCAGTTAAGTATTTGATCTGAGTCCACTATCGGGAAATAGTGTTAAAAGGGGTGAGAAATATTTTGGTATAAGCCAATTCAGTTTTGCATATTTTTCCAGGTACTTAATTGATTTGCTGATTTTGGGTAAAGGTAATTTTGTTAATTATTTCTTATTTATTTATTTATTTTTAATTATTTGTACATTCCAAAAAAACAGTCTGTAAACTGTTCAAACAAACACTTCCGTTCAAACGAGTTGTCTGGGGTCAGTTATTTAAAATACACCATAGTCAATGTGAATAGACCTACAGCTGAGTTTGACAGTTTCTGTGTTTATTAGTAGGGCATTGTAAGTTTCACCCAAAACAGGTAAACCTTCGTGGTAGCTACCTCAGGACACCAAACCCAAACACCCCATCATTTTAGTCTAAAGTTAGTTATAGCAACCTAGGCACAAGAGAGTGTTGGGGTGCTACATATGGCATTTGCTGTATATAATAACAAGAGATGTCCCGAGCCGGTCCTAAGGATCAGTATTGGGGCCGATCTGGGCTCATTTTAATGGATCGGTATCGGCTAAAATAAACCAGATCAAAAGCTGATCCTTTCTTTACTGATAATGACAGCCGGGCTCTACAATGCAGCATTAACTGCACGAGTAGGTGTTTCTTTTTAATTGGACAAAATTTCTTGCAGATTGTATGGGCTACAATTTATTTAATAATAATAATAATAATAATAATAATAATAACAACAACAACACACATTTATACAGCACTTATCCAAACAAAGTTACAAAGTGCTTTACATGGTTGAGCCAGGATTAAAAAATTCAGGAGTGAGGCAAATAAAATTAAAATAATCCAAAAATAAAATGGTATAAAATACCCAATAATAATATGAGATATAAACAAAAGCAATAATAATAAAACAGACATTAAGAAAAGCAATTATTGTAATTAGTCCTCTCTGAGTCTAAATGTATGATTTTCAATGAAATTCAGATTTACCAAAAGGTATAAAGTAATGAAACTATTTTTGAAAACTTAAAAAGTTACACCACAATCAATTTAGCTGTTGCTTACAATGTTAAGTATTCTGGCAGTGCTAAATCAGGTTTTTATGTAGCATAGAAATTGTGAATTATTTGCCAGGCAGTGTTGTTGGGAGGAAAATTAAAATGTGAACCAGCTTTCTGAAATGTTCCCAGGAAGAAGTGGGGAGTTTACAGTTCAAATATCAAGGCTGAGGTGCATTTGGTTGGAAAGAGGGCTTCAAACCCGGTTCAGTTGCAGCGAGTCGGTGCTGTGAGTTTAAAATTACCTGGGGCAGCCCGATGGCACAGCAGAGTGCAATGGTTATTCCAATGTTGTCACTCATCCAGAGGTTGACTGCGTGGATGCAGCCTCGCACATGGATCAACTCATGCAGGGTTTCACGCTGATACACAGACCAGAGGAAGACAACAGGAGGGAAAGGTTTTTAAACTTAAATTGAACAGCCACTGCCACTAAACACTCCAAGGTTGTCACACACAGTAGTATTTCAATTTAAGCTGTTCACTTATTTGCGGTCGTTGTAGAAACTAAATGCTGGAGGATGAAATAAATGAGTCAGTTAGCATCACAGAATCTGCTTGCCACTCCCTGCCATCTACAAACAACACACCATAACTGTGGATCTATTTAGAGAGACTTACTTAATTTAATGTATGCATTCTTGGTAGGATAGAGGTACATGTCATACATTTGTATACATTGATGTAGTGTTTGCCCACTGAAATTCTGTGAGGCCTTGTATTTATTATGAAGGGTTCTATTTATGTATTGATGCTGGTTTTTTACTTGCCATGCAAATGTATCTTTTTGAATCTACTCATTGAATGATTGTTACTTAGTGTTTTATTGTTCTAGCTCCATGTGTGATATTGTTGATTGTTATGTTTGGTATTTATGCCTTCCTATTGCACATGGGGAATGTGATTGGGTGCAGACTTACAGCCACTCCCTATTTAAGATGGCTTCTCATTGTCCCTGATGAAGGTCTAGCACCCAAAAAGTTAGGCCTGTCACGATAATTACGTTATCAACTTATCGTACGATATATGGACATGCACTCAATCATTTTTGCTGACCTCGATATTGCCTGTTCTGTTTACATGCGTGTTTGTTTGCATAAGAATGTCGCCAACATGATGCCAAAACAAAAAGCAGGGTTTTCCCTCCATTAGAAGACTTGGGCGCAGCGCCTAGCGTTTTTTCACAGCACGAATGAACAGAAAAAAACTGTGCTGACACAAGTTTTGCGGTCATTTCTGGTCAGAAAGTTTGAAAGAATAAAAGTCCAGATGGACTTGGTTTCAAAGCCGCACTCCACAGCCGGTATTGTTTTGGTTGTTTGGTTTTATTTTATTTATTTAGGATATTTTAGTATTTAATATTTTTCAACATTTCAATTCCAATGCCTCAATATTCTCAAGAATTAAAATTGCTCTTTGAAAGGGTGTAGCCTATACTGCATTATTATGGTATTATCATTATATCAGTGGCATAAAATGGTCTTAAAATGACAATAACATAATTTATTGCAATTATTTCTGGGACAATATATCGTCCAACAAAAGTAGTTAATCGTGACAGGCTTATTGCAAGTTAGACATTGTGCAGGAGTTTTTTTTTTGCAATATTTGATCAGGAGTCATAGATACAAAACCAACGGACAAAACGTGTCTACAACAACCAGCTGTTCCTCTTACCTGTTGATCCAGAGTCTTGTAACCACATAGAGTGTTGATGACCTCTCCTACCTGTGCAAGAGTCAAGATTTAGAGTCAAGAGACAAGATTTTAACGGAGCCAAGATGACCAGAGACAACACCATGGGGACATGTGTGAGAGTAATGCTCCTCACAAGGGGGTGTTCCTGTCCGCTGCCAGCCAGAGCGTGAACTTAAGCGTTTCCAAAAGGACCAGCCCTGACAGGTATGAGCTGATAACAGCAAAAACCTAGCCAAAGTTCAGCTTTTCTAATCAACTCCTCTATCTCCCTCTATCTCCGGGATGTGTGTGTGTGTGTGTGTGTGGATGATTCTGTCGTTAATTTCTCCAACACAGGTCCACTGCTTCCAGAGACAGTATCAGTGCTTTGAGCTGAGGGACACGAGTAATACGTGACATGTGCAGGGTGGGAGGGGGCCACGAGGGACCAACATTTCATTTAAAGAGAGAAATCTCCCAAAGGCCATATACCTTTGAATCACAGCACGTCTCCTGTTAGCACGACGAAGCGCTTCTCTCACACAACCAATTACATCTCTCTTGTGGAGATAATACGTTTCTCTTCTTGCTTTGATAAAAGCAGGAGACATCACTTACTCGGTGGATGGTTTTCTGGATCTGGACCATCTATCAACAGGGACTAGGATTATCTAACAGAATGGCTGTCTGCAGCAGGCCCATGTAACATCACTGATACTCTTTCTGGATCACATGGTATCAGTACTTGCTAATTAACTGTCCTCTTAGAATAGAAATCAGAAGTCTGTGCAAACAGAGATCTTTTAATCTATTTACAGTTTGTGCATGTTGTCCAAGCAACCAAACATGCACACATTTCATGTGATCCAGATTCCAGATGACTCATGGCCAACTACCTGTCTGAAAAGGTGGCAAGTGAGTTTAAAGGGAAACTCTGGTATTTTTAAACCTGGGCCCTATTTTTTTTGGGGCTGAAATGACTTAACAAAACTTTTGGAATTGGTCCAGTAGATCGCCTGAGAGTGAGACTTTCTGGTTAAACAAAATGGATTTTACTCTTTAACAAAGGGTCCGTCTCTGTAGGCAGCCATTCACGGATGCCGGCGGAGGCTTTCAACTGGACCAATTCCAAAATGTTTGGAAAAAGTATTAGTCATTTAGACCCCAAAATCTGTTATTTTGGGATATATTCCTTTTGAATATATCCATGCTTGAATTGCAGTTTCTTGGGGTGGTTTCACACCTAACCTGTATGGTGCGGTTTAAACTTAACTCTTTTGCTTCAGTTCAATTAGGCTGGTGTGAAAGCTGTCAATCAAACTGCAGACTAAAACTGACCGAGACCACGTGAAAAGCAGGGTCTTGGTCCGCCTCAAGGCAAACTCTGTTGCAGCTCATTCATGGTGTGAAAGCAAAGCAGACCAACCATGGATTAAGATACAGTAGGTGTGTGATGCAATGTAACAGTACAAAATGCCTCTTTTTTTGTCCCATTTCTTTGTCTTATTAGTACAGTATTAATAATACCCATAATCAATTATTTATTGGTGTGCACTAGAGAAGACAAGCACATAAGGTGTGCTAAATATGTCATGCACTGCATGACTTGCTGTCAGTCTCTGGAATTTGGTCTCCCAATGCGGGTTCATGTAGTGCTAAAGACGTAGGACGACAGTGGCCAAAACTGTCCAATCAGTAGCTGCGGTTACAACATGGACAATGTTTCTTCAACTATATTGAAATCATTCTGATTAGAGATTCCAACTTAACTGTTTACATGGACGCTAAATAAGGGGATCCAATTAGATGTGCGTTTACATGCCCCAAAGAATTTAATCAGAATATAACTCTTTTGACATGTGCACTGTGGTTCTGCCTGCTGTGAAGCACCTAATCTGCCAGAAATATAACAAAAGAAGAAGAAGAAGGGTTGTTGTTTTTTTTTTGGCTTCGTTCATCTTTTCAAACACTTGTTTGAACAACGTTGTTTTGAGCCTTTCGACCATCGAGGTGTTCAACAATCCTTAAATCTTTTAAGGCCTCCAACAAAAAAAGTTGTATCAGCCACAGACCAATTTAGTCTTGCTCCGCCATGTTTCTGTCCCTCCCGGAAACCTGTTCACGTCACCTAATGTTCCCCCCACGTGGGGCAAACATGCAGAAAGAATATATTTATTCCAACCAGAGAGAAACGATCAGATTAAGCGTTTACATGGTTATTAGGTGCTAAGATTTTCTGATTGAACGGATTATCAAAGGTTTACACCCCCCATTTATTCTGATTGGGCTATAATTCTGATTATTAGTGGAATATTAGGGTCCATGTAAACGCAGCTACTGAGTTACCTGTCAGTCCATAAGACTTTATGTTCCTTCCTCTTGGTTTATTTGTAATAAGTCAATGTGAACACAAACCAGATCAGACCAGAACTAAAAGTCAACAATGTATCTTGATCGGACCAACTGAACTGAACTACAGGTGTGGACGTTTTTATAGGAACTACTACAAACAGCTGGTGCAGATGTGTTAAGGGATTTTATGTGAAGGCCTGTTTGTTGTATGCGTGTATGTGTGTTGCCAGCACTCACCTTGCGGCGAACACAACAGGTATATGGAACCCCACAGGCTAGTGGACCAGTACCATTGCAGAAATGGTACTGGTTGACTCCCCAGTCCTTGTACTCGTCCCCTCCACAACATGAAAACTGGAAAACAAAACGGTACAAGGACAAGGCAATTAGGAACCAAGCATGCTGTCAAAACAAAAGGCTCATCTCAAATTAAAGCTCACTCACCGTGCTGCCCCCTTACCACCCCACCCAGACAGACAAATGATCTTTCTGTCCATCCAATTCCTACAGCAGACTAAAGTCGACATGGAGATGTCAAAACAGGTGCTCAAGTGAAGACTGCAAAGTTTCTGACAATCAATTAATGGTTATCATTTTAAAGTACTTCACAGAGAAAAGTGTCAACATGTTGAGACCTTTCCTAGACGGTGAAGGACATCTCTATCTCTGTGGTCGCCTGACCCCAGCTGCATGCTGTTATACCAGGAACCACACCGTGCAGATAAGACATTTCTGCAAGCAGTGGGGGAAAAAGCAGAAGAAAAGGACGGACACAAGGCAGGAAGCAGGATTTATTGCCCTCTCTATTCACATAGGTGATGAAAAAACAGCAAGTATCCCTTGATAGAAAGGCTGCAAACGATAAGAATGGTAGTTTCTGAGCTCACAGTCAAAGGTTAAACGCCCCTTTACAGCCAATGCTGTTTTGAAGATCAAGGTCAAAGACACTGAACTCGTAATTGTTTCAGTCAACATTTTCTGGTTCCAGCTTCTTAAATGTGAGGATTTGCTGCTTCTCTTTGTCATATCTGACAGTAAATGAAGAGTCTTTGGGTTTTGGACTGTTGGTGGGACAAAAGAAGCAATCCGAAGACACTTTGGGCTCTGGGAAACTGTGATGGGCATTCTCACAATTATTTGATATTTTATAGACTCAACAATTAATGAAAATAATTGGCAGATTAATTGTTAATGAAAATAATCGTTAGTTGGAGCCCTAATTGATGTATTCTCTTGATAGATTCAGTAGCTGCAGGCAACCACAACTAAATTGTCGCCAACTTTTTTTCCCTGCATTGTTCTTGCAGCTCTACCAAGTCCATCCAGGTCAACACACACATTTTTATCTTGCTGTTCTAAAAGATACCTATAGATTTCCTACAGTCCTAAGGACCATCTTTGATCCAGCTACATGAACCATAATAAGGATTAATCACTATGCAAGTCCTGTTACTCTGACAGATCAAGTACAGAACAATTTCCTGTCTGTCCATATTTTCTAGATGAAATATAATGCTACCTTTTGTTGCACATAGTCCAAGATGTTTTTGAAGTCCAGATCATCGTAGTAGTGTTTAATTCCTTCTCGTATACTGCTCTGAAACAAGGCAGACGTCTAGATAGAAAGGAGAGAGAAACACAGAGGAGAGGTGGTCATTGTTATGAGCACTGACAAAGATGATGCCAGTCAGAAAGTACAGTGAGAACAGCAGTGACCTGACTGTGGCTGGAGGCTAATTGGGGCTAATATGTACAGGACGTGTGAACATGTGACCCAAATAAGACGTTTACCTTCTTTTCAAAGATGAGAGCCGTGGTGAGCGCAACTGCCTGGAGAAGCAGCAGCACGCAGAGAACACAGAGGAACTGTGGAGGGAGAAAGGTAACAGATTCATACAGCATGCCCTTGGTAAATATTTAGCAGTGGTGCATCAACACACCAAGAAAACCACTTATATTGAACTAAAAATTGACTTCGCAGTTGCACCTTTTCAATACATCAAAGATACAAAGCATAACGCTGATGGGTATCAGGGATGACTCAGGAATATTTTAATGGATCAGTTTCCGCCAAAATAAACCTGATCAAATGCTAACCCTTCCTTTCCCGTGTACTCTAGTGATGCAAAGCTGCTCTTCAGTGCAGCATTTCACTGCATATGTGAGTGAAAATGAGAGTGTACCAATGTGAAAATATTTGGGTGCTCCAGTGCGAGTGACTCTGATTTTCTGAAAAATACAAGGGTTTGCTAACTCAGTACCAACGCTAACGCTTATTAGCAAAGAGCAGTGTACAAAGCATTAAGGTAGCAGCTTTAAAACAGTATCTTTCGGTTTTACAAGAGAAAAGGCTGTTGTCTGGTTTGTGTGCTCTCTGCAAGCCGGTGTTAGTACTTGGCCAAAGATCATTTATTAGGGAAGAACCTCCACTCTGTGTGAGTAGACTTGAGTTCTATTTCAGGAATCGCGTTCATTCATATCATATCAATAATTTAAGCGTATTAACTTCACCTCCAGTATTTAAATCAAGTAGATTGTGAAAAATAAATTATTGTTATTGTTATTGTATCGTGTCAGAAACATATTTAATCAAAATTGCATATGTTCTGCTGAGAAGAATTATTTTTACTATGTATAGGAAGCATCTTCGGTATAAACACTTCTTTCGGAATGAATTAAGTTCTATCTTATCACATTTTCAGGTTGTAGCTTGAGTGTGCATTGGGCAGCTGTGTCATTTAGGCAAATATTAGTATTGGATTGGACTCCATATTAAATGGACTTGGTATTCAGGTCAAAAAAAGACCATGATCAAGATATCCCTAGATAAAACTGCTACTATTCATGGAATATTTGCTGACAAGTTTTTAAAATGATAGGGAATGGAGTTAAAAGCTTGGTTTAACCAACCTACCAGTGCTGAGAGAAGCAAATATCAGCGCATGAAGGAACATAATGTATAAGTTTCCGAGGGAGTAACACTAACTTTATGGCTTCCTCAGGATGAAATGAGCTCCTCGTCCGCCTCATTGAAGCATAAGCAGAGACATCACTGACTTCCTTTTCATTGCTAACTTTAATCCCCTTTTTCAGCTCAGGTTATTTAGTTTAAGCTAATTAGATAGTTGGCATAGCAACCACAATAATATATCCCTGCTCCCTTTGAGCTCTCTTTCTGTTACTGACAAAACCAACAGCTGTGCTTTTGCAATTGAGGTTAAAGAATGCATCCTGAGTGATCACTGATTCAAATGTTTTATGAAATGCTGCTGTTGGGCAAACTTTGAACACACTTTACATTTCTCAGTTTTGATGTGTGTGCAATTTGTATATTTACATACAAACATACACAGACATATGTTTGTAGAGGTTAGGGCTGCGTCTAACGATTATTTTTGTTATCGATTAATCTGCCATTCTTTTTTGCAATTAATCAATTAATCATTTGGTCTATAAAACATTAGAAAACAGTGAAAAATGCCCATCACAATATGTGATGTCCTCATCAAATGTCTTGGTTTGTCCGGCCAACAGACAAAACCCAAAAGTAGTCATTTTATTATCATGTAAGATCACATTTGAGAACCTGGAACAATCAAATGTTTTGACTTTTGGTTTGAAAAATAACTAACTATTAGTCAATTATCAAAATAGTTGCCGATTAGTTTTCTGTCGATTGACTAATCGACAGAAAACGCAACGTCGTTGCAGCTCTAGTAGAGGTACCCTCGTATGTATAATTTTCTGTTTCATTCTCCATTATGATTGACGGTTGACACCCCAAATTGTATACAATTCTGACCCTTACCCTTAGACAAAAAAGTTGCACACATACACATCATGTAAAAAAAAAAAAAGAAGAAGACATGCACCATGCCCATCCCCACCCCACGCCTCCTCTATCATCCCTACCATGTGCAGCAGGGTCTTGTTGTCCCTGAGGGATCCAACCATGCCCACCACCGACACTGTAAACATCACCAAGCCCAGCAGGATGAGCACCACGGCAGGAGCCAGGAAAAGGCCCTCCAGGGTTCGATTCTTCTGCCTTTCCACTTCGGCATACACCCCCACACACAGCACACAAAGACCCATCAGCTGGGAGGGGGGGAGACAGAGGGTTCATGAGATAAAAACGTTCACAATCCTCAGTATAAAGAACAAATAGTGTTGATCTTTTTGAACTACATTTGAATTCTCATACGACTTTTGGGTTGAAATATTTGTGTGAAGACGGTGCCTGAGATTACAGACACTGTTAAATCATTTTAAACTCAAGACTGTTAGATGTTTTAATGTATAGATTTCATTAAGAAAATGTATTTTCCTTCTATTTTTCGGTTTATCCTTCCTCCTGCTTCTTGTTTTATGAATGATAACAATTATCTTGCCTTTTTCACTCTCTCATTCTGGGTTAATAAATGCCAAATAAAAACACAACAGTTGATTTCAGATGGAAATGTACAGACTTGTGTTGAATGTAGCTGGTAAGCTTCCCTTTTCTACCATCAGTTTTAGCAGCCAAACAATGGTTTGATGTAACATACAAGTTTAAAGGCTGATACAGTTTCGCTCTCATCAGTGTGGGAAACATAATGTCACTAATGAAGAGGATTTGTTGCTTCTTAAGGCAGGATGATGCAACTACATCCACTTAGTGGAATTACACAGTGAATGAAGAGGATGGGACATGCCCTCCCTCATCACAGGAGATTCAGATGGGATAGGTCCAAGATGCCTGATTGGATGTGCAACAAACCTGTGTTGACATCATCACAGTATGCAACAAGCCAACAACAAATGGTGGCACCCAAAAATATGATTTTAATTATTTAGTTAGTTCTACTGAAAAATAAGAGCAATGTGAAATTAAAAACAGTAATTAGTGACTGGTTGTCTTTAGTTGTTGCCACTTGACTTTAAGTCAGTTCACTGTGTTTGGTTTAACAACATCATTAATCTGATGGGGAAGGCAACGACATCAGTACATCAGTTTGGCCAGTTTCTTTCATTATTCTGTGATTAAATGAAACCACAGTTGGACTCAATTGTCGCAACATGGCAGAAAATGTTCTGTTCAGATATTTTGGGTCTGCATTATGTAATACCATAGACTGCATATAAAGATGGACGACGCGTCTCCACTTCCTCCCACTGTACAAAAGTGAAGCCAAAATATCCCGGATACGGGCGCTGCCATCTTCCGCTGGTGACGACATTTAGAGCCACAGTCTAAGCAGTAGTCATCTGTATTGAGGTCCCGCCCATACACCCTCCTGAACCAATCGCGAGCACACCACAAGTTCAATCATGACGTCACACCCCCTTTTTATAGCATCAGAAAAATGAACACTTGAACAAACATCAGCGTAATAAGAATTAATCTGACGTGTACTTTGATTTTTCAGTTTGGCCCATGTCCCATCCGCTAACATGGAGGGGCGGGGTTTATGACCTATACTGTAGCCAGCCACCAGGGGGAGATCAAGATGTTTTGGCTTCACTTTTGGGGAGCTGTCATGTTGCCTATGTGTAATACTAACATTTTTTACAGCTGATTTTACAGCCAATACTATCCCGTCAAGTTCAAGTGTTGATTCATTTTTACCAAATCACAGTACTCCACAAGAATTCCTGAAATAAGTGATGTTTCGGGCATGAAAGACGCATTTACTATACATACAGGTTTAGATGCTTTTGTTTTCTCGTATACAGACTCCACATTGTGCTGAAGCTGCCCTGAGTGCTCACATCATGCTGGGTAGAGGCTACAAAATGTGAAAGGATGATTAGGGGCACAGAAAATAGAAAAATGGGGGTAAAATGTGGTGGTGGTGTAATATGACTGCATCATCCCAAACATGATCATCTCCAATGTGCAGCCAGTGCACAGCCTTGCTTTACACTTACACCGGCATCTAGCCAGGGGCAGAAGAAATACTCAGATCCATTACTGAAGTAAAAGTATGATATAACAACGTACAAACAGTATTATCAGCAAAATGTACTTCAAGTATCAAATGCAAAAGTACTTGTCCAGCAGAAAAATGGTCCTTGTGAGTGTTTCATAATTATCTATTACACTATTAGATTATTAATACTGATGCATCCATTCTTAAAGTGCCATTTTACTGTTGCAGCTGGTTGAGGCGGGGCTAGTTTTTACTACTTTACATACAGTTAGCTAGTAAGGGGGGGGGGAGGGGACTGATTCACGTAACTATGATGATTCTTTTTTTAAATTATTTTATTATATATATATATATATATTAATCATATTTTATTTACCACTTTTATATGCAGTATAGCAATAGTGCTGCTGAAATAAAACTCAAAGACTGACTGACATGTGATGTGCACTGTTTTTGGAAATATGACTCATGATATACAGTCTCTAGAAGTGTATGATTCAACTTTTTCCCATGGTCAAGTGTTAAAAACTCACAATAAATCATGATATCAAATCGCATTATTTGTAGAATCGCATTACTTAAGAATTGCAATACATATTGAATCGGCACCCAAGTTGTGTAATCGTATCAAAGCAGGAGATAAGCATATCATCCCAGCCCTATTAGCTAGTTTAGTCCAGTGGTTCCCAACCTAGGCGTCTGCCCCATCCAATGGGTCACACGATAAATCTGGGGGGTTGTGAGAAGATTAATGAGGCAGGAAATAAGGAAAAAACTAAGTTCTCTTACACAAACATGTATTCATTTTTTTGGAATTTTCTCTGATTATATTTTTTTTAAAAATATCTGAGAAGTTTAGAGACTGCAAGCTAATCGCAGATATCCGAAATATGACATGGGGCCCCTAACGCTTTGCAAGGGTTCACAAGCCAAAAAGGTTGGGAGTCACTGGTTTAACCTTTAACAATGTGTTGCTTATGGTGTGTTTTTTAATGTAAAATCTTAAATCTGTAAAGTAACTACTAATTATAGCTGTCAGACAAATGGAGTGGAGTTAAGTACAACAAAAGTTAAAAAATGAGTTACTTTGCACCACTGCATCTAGCTGGTCAGTGTGCTGGCTCACAGTGCCTCGCAGTGAATCACTGTCATTAAGAGCATACCATTAAAATCATTAGCCAATTACCAAGTCTAACCCTTTGAGCATGTTGAAAACTGTACAATATCTTCAGAGCACATGTTGGCAAATTAGTCAAATGGAGAGTGTGACACCACTGTTTATATTTAATTAATGCAAGTGCTCCAAAAAAACAAGTAATAAACAGTGTTTTCTTCCCTGCTATTGATTTTTTAATTGGAAACAGAAGCAATCTGCCTTAAGAGTGGGGTTCATCTACTTCAACTCCATTTACTGCTCACAACCCTCCATAAAGCACTGGCAGATACATTTGGCTTGGTTCCCACATCCAATGTCAGCCTTCCTACCTTCACTGCAGCAGAAATGAAGATAAGAGAAAGAGTAACAGACTTTGTAGAAGAGGGGATGATACCACCAAAAAAAGACAAAATCTGGAGATCTAGCATAATATCAGTCTTGCAGTCTTTAAAGCTTGCAATTGTTCTTTTGTAATACTCTAATACAATGCTTAATGTAATTGCTTGTTAAATAATATAGTGTAATCAGTGATTGTAATGAACCTTGAGTAAAAAAGAAAAAAAACAACCATCCAACCAGACCTATTCATATTACACTGGATGTGGCAGAGTCATTCCCACTAGACACCTGCAGCTTTATTCCTGTCATAAGAATCCCACTTAAATTACATTAACCAAACTTAACAGTACAACAGTAAAGATAGCTTTAATTAAGTCTACACCATTAGCTCGGGGCTAAAGGAGCTTTTGTCTGTTGAGCTGAGCTGAGCCACCTGTCCTAAATCACAGCAGCAAGAGGGAGAGATAGTAGAGGGGAGAGACGGATCATATGGAAGGGACTCTGGAGTGCTAATGGAATCAAACTACTGATGTTTGGGAGTCATTGTCAATAATGTGCTTTAGGGTGCATATATTCAACAAACACAGGCAGTCAGGCAGATTGGTGGTGGTGCAAAGTGAACATTATTTTGACAGTGTTCCTGGAGATGAAAGTGGTGTAGGGGGGAGATGGAGGAAGCATGAAGCCAGGCAAAACACGGGTTTGTAATGAAGGCTGACGATCACTCATCTTTACTTCTTAATGGCCTGACAAGGGTCATCCAGCATTTTAAGTGGCTGCCGGATCACAAATCAAACAACTTCAACAAACAAAAGTACGACCAAAGTTCTGTCTATAAGTAGATCATTAATTTATTTAGCTGCCACAGTGCTTGGTGGCATAGACAAACTCTCCAGCCACAACCGAAGTTTAACAAATGTATTAACGGTTTTCTTTGATAACTGTAGCTTAATAAAAGAAGTGTTATCAAGTGTGGGACATACTGGGATACTAGGCCATTTGTAAATCTGCCACAGTCCAAAGTTACCATCAAATTAAAACAGTGGGCAGTTGTGAGCAGTTGACTCAACTTATTCCAAATAAACCAGAATGCTATGAACATGCCAGGACACGATTTTAAAACTGAGGGTGGAATAATAGTCTCCCTTCACAAGAAAACATTACCTGTTTACATGGTAAAGATAACATTTCAGATAGGTAGGCATCAAAGGTATTACTATGAATTATCAATATATAATTTACTGTAAATATTTGATTCATTTTAATCATAATATGACCCTGAATTGGCTGAAGGACCAACAAAAGCGCCTTTCAGTCTGCTCCTATTTCTGTCGGCAAAACTATTTACCCACATTGTCGTCCCTTCAACTGGATCCAACGCCCTGCACCACCGTGCTGTTTGCTAGCCAGTCATCGCTGTGTATTGTTTCAGTACCAAATGCAATGATAAATATCTCAGCATGAAATATTAATCATTGTTTTATCATTAAAGTGCCCACAAATCTTGTATTAATTCAAAGAGATCCAAATTTAGGAGGATGCATGGTGTCTAAAGTGGTGATCTATCTTGTTACGTTAAGCTAACCATTCACCAGCTAGCTAGTATCACGAGAATTCCAAACCAAATCCCATACATAAATATGGCAACTTAATATTGCATTGCTCAACAACAAATACACAAAGTTGTAATCATCATTTCTAACTTCTTTTCTAATCATTTTAGTCTAGGTAAATACGGAATGCGTCCTATCCAACACACTGTAATTAATTTCAATAAAATCTCAGATACAGCCCATCTCACGCTGTAACGCTATTTAGGTGGAAGTTAGCTAGAGTTTGAGGCTAATCTGTGTTTTAGATTGAAATATTAATCAAATGAGTCCTGGTCGTTGTTTGGGATATATGCCGAAATGTACAGTTGATTGTATAGATTCAAAATATACCTTAAGTTAGGTTCAAAAACGTGTATATGTGCCTGGAGCAGATGGTAGATTTAAACACAAGTGTTTTAAATGAAGTTTGGAGAGATGACTCACTGATGCTATTGGGTGGCTCGTGTCTACTACAATTAACAGACACTGTTGCAGCTCAAACCATGAGCGCATAGAATGGTGGTGTCAATAAATGGACCAAAAACTTACCGAGAAGAGCATTGAGTAGATATTTAAGGTAAATTTGATGAAGTAGTAGAAGTGGTTGGTTTTTCTCAATTCAGAGTAGGACGGCATGGCTGCTTGCATTAGTGAAGCTAGCAAACAAGCTAGCTAGCTATCCTTCGTTTAGATCAGGCAATATCAAAATAATATTAATGAAAAATAAAATATTGTTAAGAGAGCTAAATTAATTTTAAATATGTAGCAGCCCTCATCTCTCTGTGGGTAGCCACCGAAACAAAACCACTTCCGTGCGGCCGGCCAGTCCACGCTTTGTTTTGACTACATTCTTAAAGGGGCAGTGCACACACCGTTATTATTTAATTGGATTTAGCTGCTACAGTTCATTTGTAACATAATTATGTGTTCAACTATTATAACAGTTGCTGGTTACATTTGATTTTTCACTGTTTATTGTTTATGAAACATTATAAAGAATAACAATACAAACCAATGTAAACATCAAAAAGCAGCCTGTATTATGACATTGAGGTCACAAGTACTGGATCAGTCTCTGTAGTAGCAAAACAGGTGTGGAGCCTGGGAGGACAGAGAGGACCAAAATCTACCTGTAAAAAAGTAAAAAAAAGCAGCTTATTTTTCAAAAATTAAACAGGATGAAAATATGACCCCTCTAAAGAAACTGGGTCATAGTAGTAACAAAATAATAGATTACAGAAAAAAAAAGTTATTTAAATGAGCATGATCAGAATAAATATAAGTCAAAAGATACATGACAGAAAAAAACGTGATTTTAAAAAGTAAAGACATAAGTTACTAAGAGTTACTGTAATGCATTACTTCTAGACTCAGTGCACTGCTAATCCCTCTTGCTTCAAGTTGTTGCCACCACTTGTTGGATATATTTGGCATTTGACATTACTGATGCATTCACAAATAGGTTTACACACTTGCAAAGCTGGCCACGTGTTCACCCAAGTGATTATCAGCAGAAGTGTTTATTCTTCTGAGATTTGCATCTTTAGAAGATGGTTTGTGTTCTTTTCTTCCTCTCTTTATTGAAATCAGTGGTTTCACCTCCTCCTGATTTGCTCAGTCCTGGACTGGAGAGAGGTACATTTACATAGCTGTGGTGCATTGTTTCAATTTCAGGTAATGTGCAACCTCACCTGCTGTGTACACTCCTTTATGTGTGTTGCGGAGTGAAGCATGAGCTAGCTATGAGTCACATCAGTCATCAGGTTACATTTAATCAATTACTGGAGTCCTTCAACCAACGTTATCCTCTTTCCGTGCAAACATCCACACTTATTATGTCTCCTTGAGTAAAACACAGCTGTTCTGTGGCTGACCCTGACCTCTGACCTTATACTGCAGAGGGCCTATCAAAAAGAGAATTTCCCTACAGGGATCAATAGAATATTATGTTATCATACACTGACCTGTGATGGAAGGGTAGCATATCTCCGATGCATGCTGGGATGGCATTCAGTCCCATATGACGTGAATAGGAATAATGGGCAAAGAAAGGACTGAATGATCATGCACTGCTCAGTAAGATCCACACTGCCAAACCTCATCTTTCCGAAGGCTTCTCTAACTCATCAGCTTATATATTGATCTTTGTTGAAGGAATTAAATCTGTCATCCCTGTGCATAATCATTAGGGTGGCAGCAACTCATCCAAAGCAACACACAGAGTGTCACATCTTTCACAAATAATTGAGTTTAAATTTTCACTGGGAGGTAGGGCAACATTAAGGCCAAGCTACTGAAAGCCAGTCAGTCGAAAGGTCAGAAATAACATTTGGAATTCAGAAATGTTTTCATGTCACTGAGTCCCTCAGGATCATCAACCAGACTAGGAGACAGTTTGCATAGACTGAATTGGGTTTAAATTCAGAAACCCAGCTCATTTCTTGGGTTAAGTCATCTGAATCCAGCACTTCCTCTGCCAGCCTCCTTTCCACACTCCAAACCACTCATGCGCACGCACACACACACACACACACACACACACACACACACACACACACACACACACACACACAAAGCCACTGCCTTTTGGAATCATAAGCTGTGAGGGAGATATATAATTTCAACCAAAATCTGATTTAAAATTGCCATTATGTTAATATATACATAAAAGTAGTTCTATACAATGACTCATATGAATGCTCCAATTTGACAAAACTAGTATATTTCTTCTCTTTTATATAGTGGATCACTTTATTCCCCTTGCAGAGAGCAATGTGAATGTGATCAGTTGTATAAAACCACTTTTCTGGATTGTGTCATGCCTTTGATGACTGTCATGATCAAAGGCATGACAGTCTCTGTGAGATGTTTTTTTCCTCACCTGAAATGAGATCAGATGTGAGTAGCTGACTACAGTTGAGGAAAGTGCCAAAAAACTTGTCAAAGGGGACAATTTCCAGCCCAGAAATCAAGTCAATTATTAAGAAACCACAGGACAGTACTGCTGATGTAGTGGATAAGGTAAAAAAAAAAATCTCTTTCCAACATTTATTACTCTATTGTTGTTATATACACATACACTTTACACATTGCACCACCTCAGTTTACTCCTGATCCATGGCCATCTGGAGGCTCTCTCAGCAGCCTCCAAAGTGGACTTCATGGCTTTCCTCTTTGCAGCCATTGTGATGCCCAGCAGTGTGAATGCTCTGCAGAGTGAACAGGCTGCAAAGCCTCTACGTCTCACCTTTATAGCTATGCAGTGACCTCTCCATCCCTCTCTCTGATACTGCTCTACCAGCTCCTGATATCTGGCCCTCTTCCTCTTGATGATCACTGGCTTTGATCATTTGTTTTGAGGCTTCTGACAACAGGACCTCAGAGATGTTGGTGTAATGGTGTCAGGCAGCCTACCTAGGTCCACCTGCAGCTGCCAGTTTGACGCTGTAGTACATAGGCCTGTGGACACCCTGAACTACAACTTCTGTAACCTTGCGAAACCAACAATCATGCCCACCATGCCCAGTGATTGGCCAGGTGTGTGGAGGTGGGAAAGAAAGCAAGGTTTGAACGTCTCTCACAAGCTCTATTTTTTTAATTCTTTACACAACTATTACTGGCACTTTTCCTGTGTACATACGAGTGCAATGCTATAAATGCCTTCAAGGAAAGACTGTCTGAAAGTGCGTTATCCCCATATTTAAACCATTTTCCCATCTTGCCTTTCTATGATGGCAGTCTTTTATCCTTCCTTTGAGTGTGGCTGTTCGGAACGCCTATAAACTCTTCTGCCTTCCGACATCTGACAACAGGTCATACACACCAGTTAATTTCATGCATACCACCACCTTACGGCAATGTCCTCTGACACTACCTTCAGCACCTTGTCGTGGCGCAAGTGGTTCTTCTCGCAGGGCCTTCAGGCTGTTCCAAGATTCGTCGAGCAGGGCAAAGAGGACATGTTTGTACCTAATTCTTGCCCCATACATGGAGTTTGAAAGGACTGTGTAGCATGTCGTACACAGACTAAATCATTGAACAAGCTGTTCATGTGCCATAGACACATTACCAAGGCTTACTTTATTGACTTCACCACCCTCTGCCTCAGCAGATGACAGGTTATCAGATGAAGGTGGAACAAGAGATAAGCCTAATTCCCCAGTAGCAACAAAGCTGTCAGAAAAATCAATGTCATCTTCATTCAAGGTTTGACGCTTTGACATGGCACGGGTTACAGCACAGGCAGAACACACTATCCGGATACTCAATTACCACAGGGACAGCCATCACCTCAGGCTTTCAGGACCTTACCCCCAGCAAAATCATGTCTCAAAATAAAGGACACCATCAATTTGAAAACATGGGTGAACCCCTACCATAAGCGGACCTGTAACCAGGTCTGACTCGAGGTAAACAGTATGCAAAGGCAAAGGCGCACCTAGCATCCCAAAACCCTGCACAAGGACACCAGAATCCTCATTAGAGAAGGGCAACACATCATTCAAAATAAAGGATTGCAATGCTGCTGTATCCCTCAAAATAGTTATTGGAACTCTGTCACCCTCCCCAGTTAAGGACACAACAACCTCCATAAAAAATTGAGCATAGACTTTAAGCTCTGACTCTAGACACAGAAGCCAATTCGGACACAGGACTAGACACTTTGACAATTTGCAACAATATGTCGCGGTTTGTTACAATAAAGACACACTGGGCTCTCCCTAGTGCCACAATCCTCCCTAGTAGGATTCCCTTCTGCACTACTGAAAACACTGGTTTTAAAAAACGGCACCACAGAGGCACTTGAACCTTCCTTGAAACGGTTGTCACTAAACCAAGCTTACACAACAGACTTCTCATCAAACACAGACTTATGGGTGAGTACATGTTCAGCAGCAAGAATCGTAGCGTCAGACATCTTTACCGCTTTCTGCTCATTCAGATATGTGGCAACTCTCTCAGGCTAACAGCCTTTAAACTCCTCTATAAGCACCAAGGCTCTGAGGTCTCCCAAAGTTTTGACCCCTTGCGCTGAGCACCATTGATCAAATAATGCCTCTTTCTCACATGCAAACTCGACATATGTTTGAGACTTTTTATATCTGTGAAAAGTTTGGCGATAAGCCTCCAGCCAGTGAGTACGCACTGCAGCAACAGTGTCCACATGTCTTTAGGCCATTTTAAAAGTTGTCGCCACATGCTCAAAGAGTATAAAATATTTATCCGCATCTTTCTCACGAAAGACTGGAACAAGGCAAATATTCCTAGCTCAGATGAAGGCTGTGGAGCCTGTGGAGACACGGTTGCATTAAGCTCTAATTCTTACCTCAAGATTTCAAACAATTTCCTTCTCTTTTAGATCGAGCTGACGCAATTCCAATTCAAGCTCTCTCAACCTCATCTGTTTGGCAAGACCCGCCTCCTCAGATTTAGGAGAAGTAACCACATGCTGAGCGCCCACACCAGCTGACAACAGTCCTTGTTCCAGAGTACGCACCTCGCAAAAACCTACCCATATCAGGCAGCACACTACCACAGACTTGATTAACAATAGCCCAAAGGCACGGCACACAAAAGTAGTACGGCTACATCACCAAACCTGCACATGCCCAAAACAACCTGTTTGACGAGCCCCCAAATATGTTACAGCCACCACAAGAAAAACATTTGGCTCAACCTTGTGACCAGCAACATATAAAGAGGGCGCCGGGATTAGCTTTAAAACCAAAGGGATTTTATTTACAAAAAATTGCCACACATTAATTAAGACTATGGGAGTCTGGAGGCCCGGCCAAACATAACAAAAGGATGGGGGAAGTCGGGGCCAGGCACACAATGGGCCGTCGGATCCAGAGCTTTCCCACCTGAACTACCAGAACAGTGTATAAACTAAACTAACAAACAAAGCTGTGAAAACTGGACTACCAGACCTCCATCCTGAAAAGAAATAAGCACAAAATATGGAGCTAAAGAAACAGAACACTAATGATCAGAAGGCTGCTTCATCTGGGAGAGAGAGCTCCTTCTCCTCCAGCCTCCCTTAAATATTGGGCAGGGCCACCTGAGAGAGAGAGAGAGAGAAAGAGAGAGAGAGAGAGAGAGAGGGCCATTCTCAGTAAGTTCTCAGTAAGATACTAAAGTAAGCTGTAAGTGATTTTTTGATAAACTGTTACAATATTAACCTTTTAGCTGCAAAGCACAATTTATCCCCTACAACTCTTTCTCAGCTCCCTTTACTACACACTGCCCTATAACAGCATTTGTCTAAATTAGTTCTGCGTCGACCAACTACAAGAATAAAATGCTACATCGGTAATAATAATACAAATAATATAATAGACATAAAAGCAGACACTGAGGGTTCCTTACTGTCTTTGGGTGGGTGGGTGACTTAGTTCCATAAATCTCGCTCAGTGAAATGAACTACTCTTTTTTTGAGTAATTTGTTCATTTATTTCAGTGTGTGTGTGTGTGTGTGTGTGTGTGTGTGAGAGAAATCTTGTTCGGTTGCCGTCCCAGTGTGGAGGCCAGATAAGTTATTTAAAGACCTAAACAACCATAAAGGACATACTGTTCAATGATCCCTCTCCAAGCAAACCTCAGTGGAAAAGTATCAGATTTATATGAGTAATATTTGTGGTACAAAAGGTTCATTACTGATTACCATAATAACCACTACAGATGCATGGGTTTGCTTATTATTCAATTATTTGTACATAGGGGCATCCAAGTGGCTTAGAGGTTAAGGTGCTGGTCGAGTCCAGCTGGGGACCTTTCCCCATCTCTCTCTCCCCTCCTTCCTGTCATCTCTCTACTGTCTGCTATAATAAAGCCGCAAAATGCCCGATGATGTTTCTCAGTGATGAAATGACAGCCATTTTAAAGCTATCATCATTATGACCTATTACAACAAAGATGCCGTTGTCATATTCTGTCATATTATGCCCATGTGTCTGTCTGGTGTTTTTGTAGTCACCTTAGAGTCATACAATGCCCATTTCCATCACAACAGTTAGTGTTGAGAAAGTGCCAGCAGCCATGAAGGGATGCTCAGTATCAGTGGCAGCAGTGATGACAGCTTCTGGAAGCTAAAGGAGAAACTAGCGTTTCTTTAACTTTGGAAAAAAAAGATATGGCTGTCTAATGTTTTCCCTGATAGTGTCATGGTCAGTTCTGTTAGTCTGTGTCTTGTGTTACTTCCTGTTTTATTTTGGTAGTGTTCTGTCTTATCATCTTGTTCCTGTCAAGTTTCCCGCCAGTCCTAATCAGCCTTATGTGTTTCACCTGTGTCTCATTGTCTACTTACCTGGCCCTATATATACACCCAGTGTTTCTCCCCTTCCCTTTGCCAGATAATCTTCGCCCCTTGTGTGTCGTTATCCAGCATTACTTGTGCTTCCCCGTGTTACTTGTGTATGACAAGTTTTTGCTACTACGACTTGTTTTGCCTTACCCTTTGGACACCTTCGCTCTGTGTACTTGTACTTTGCTTTTGGGACAGTAAAAGCTCTGAACTGCTTACGCGTGTCGAGTCTGCTCTGTGGGTCCAATCTCTCGGTGTGCCTGATAGATAGTCTGGGAAAGTATACATGATGAAGGAGCAAAATGGCGCAGTCAATTTCATCAGCCTGGGCATATGCTGATTGGGCTGGATTATATCATCAGGAGTGGTGAAGTAAACAACTTGGCATCATAATCATCCTCATTTGCATCACCTGGGACTAACTTGTTTTTCTATTTGCTGTGATGGGATCTAGCAAACCCCTTAAATTACAAAGGATGACTGGCAGATTTGAATTGTAATTTAGCAGCAATAAAGCTCTGAATAATATTGATTTTAGTCATTTGTGATAATATTTGGATTGTAAATATGTTGCATGTATGTTTTGATTCAACCCATCTTACACCACTAAATGTATTCTGATAAATTCAAGCCCAGTTTGCATTTTCAAGTTTGGTTAGCACATTTTCTTTTAATCTGAAAACAAAAATAAGTCTATTTCACATATTAAAAATAGGCCATGGTAATACTTTGAAGTACGCTAAAGATTTTTTTTTTCAGTGTTTTTCTTAAATTGTTCATTTTCATTTTATTTCATAAAATAATGCGCTGTCAAACATGGAAATTAAAACTGGATTACTGAATTGCCATAGATCATGCATCACACAGGAAATATCAATTTGTTTGGATGATTTCAATTACATGATGACAGTCATGGATTGCCATAGTGATGCAGTCTGTCAAAACCCAGTTTGCAGGAAATAGGATGAAGAATTGATTTGATCCCAATGTAATTTGGTTTCACTCACGCCGACCTTGTTGGAAAGATGGCTGTGTTAGACAGATAAAGAAGTATTGTCAGTGGCATGTTGATTCAGTGAGGAGAAGATGGCTATCTTGTACGGCAAAATGAAAGAGGAGAGGTCAACAAATGCATTGCCTGATTCAAGTATGGCATTACATAGATGTTAAAAACAAAATAAGAAAGAAAAAGTAGTAAAAAATAAGTTGCTTTGATGTTACTTTACAGGAAATATTATAACCTGATAATGTCAGGGTTAGCTGTTTTCTGTGGTCAGCCACTGTGGCTGTCTCATTTAAGGACAAAACTGTGGTGGCCTTCTGGTTGCTCTGGTCTGAGGTACATACCAGGTAACCACATGACATCCTGTGACTGAATCTCGGAAGGTTATAACATGTCAACTCCCTCTTAGTCCAATTTGTCCTGTCTGTCTTCACTGTAAAAGCCAGAAATACCAGCCTCCTCCAATAAAAGTATTTTAGGAACTATAAAAAGCCTTCTATAAAAATGTTGGATTTCAGTTAGGGAAGCAACACACGACCAACAAAGGGGAGTCTCTCTTGGTGTTGGCTGTGTAAAAATCAAGACTTTCTGTACCTTCTAGGAATAGTAGGTGGTCTGTTGGTCTATCACCATGACGATGACTTTTCTAGTTTTAAGTGAAATGTCATCAACAACTATTGGACTGATCGTCATGAAATTTGGAACAGACATTTATGTTCCCTCATGATAAACTTTGGTGATCCCCTAATTTTTCATGTAGCCCCATCATCAGGTCAGAATGTTAATTTGTTGCCTAAGTACAGCTTCACAGAGCTGCTATCACGGCTGTGCAAGAACAGTTCAAACTGAATCTCCTTTGGCAACAGGGACGTGATGCATGCTTTACTAGAGGAAAAACATCTAGACAGAAAGAGATGTGTGTATATTCAGTTTTATGCAATTACAGGTAATCCTCTACGTTCTTTTACAATCTAATTTGATTATGAGTAAGAGATTTCAGTGCACTGTGTTTGTGTTAGCAAATGTGAGGACTATATATCTGAATCACTGTCTCATGGTGCACGGGTGGCATAAACGTACAGGTCATTGTGACTGACCTGGTAATTTCATGGCTAGAGTTCTGCAGTGCAACTGGGATGCAGCTTGAAATAGGCTGAAATTAGGAGGAATAGCTCCTATAGCATCAGTGTGTGTGCTAAAGGCTGGTGTCATTCACCTCTTTTGCTTCTCCTTCCAAGCAGTTTAGACTCCACCATGGAGCTCTGACAGATGTGATGGAGAGGACAGTCCAGAGTGGATCGAAGCTTCTTCCAAGAGAAATGTCCTTGTGCTGGAGGAACAGAATTGCCATGACCGGACACCATCTATAATTTAATTATCTTTGGAGGGAATAACATTTTTGGTTAGTATATTGCTGGGGTCATTGAGGAACTGTTGACCTGGGTAGGACGCAGTTCACAGCAGACATTTGCAGACAATTAGAGAAGAGAGGGGAACATCCACCAGAGAGAGTTCTTGAGGGTGAAACCACTGTCACAACCCCCAACATGGTGCATAAGCCTACTGACATTTCTATCACACAGTCACACGCAAATACATTTTTTTACTTTTCCTGCTTGGAAATGATATTATGCAATATTTTATTTGCAACAGGGGTTATAAATCCTGTGCATAAGGTTGAAACTGTGACCAGATGCTGTCATTAAAAGGTTATTGGGACCATGAATTCAGAACATTTTAAGGAAATTCAGCTATTAGAGTTGTCATGGTGTTTGTCAAGGGGTATTTTTGACTTAATGACACTAAAAAAAGGACAAAATTATGTGAAATTTCACAGCAATCTGCCAAGAGTTATTGAGATATCTTTCTCTGGACCAAAGTGTTGGACAGACAGATGGAGGGATGGACTGATTGACTGCATAGCTGCCTTTTTATCCTTCACTTAATCACAGTATTCACATATAAAATTGCTACTGTATCTTTTTTCAAGTGAGCCCTAGTCAAGATGGCAACCCATAAAAGGGTCCTACAAGAAGTACATAATGTTCTGGGTACTTGGCATTAACACAGAACAAGCCTGCATGAAAGTAATAGCCTGCAGTGCAATAAATGAGAGCTGTGAGGAGAAGGGCAGAACATACTTGAGTGTCAGAGATGTGAACTGCATGATTTTCTGCGCTCTGTGACTTTGATGTGGTAAAACATGGCCTCAGTGCATGACAAAAAGCCTCTGTCTGTTCTTTTTCCAACATTATTCCAATTAAGCCAGTGTGTCTGATTCTCTGTGTGGGATTATAGTGTGGCTGCAGAGAATTGGCAGTGACCTTCTCCCACTTAATGGTATATATTAGTTGTTGTGGCTCTATCTAGATAGCCTGGTAATGTAGTAATTTCAATAATTTATTAATGAGAATATTGTTCTGGTAATCAGCAGCTTGCCTGTCAGGCTAAGATCGGTGTGAAAACTCCGCTTTGAATTATGGATAGAGTCTGTTCACATCTGGAAGGCACAGGGTGTTCAGAGAATCTTATTTTTTGATTTCTAAAGCACTCTTGATGCAATACAGCCATATGGAGTCAAAGCCCGTGAACATACAACTCTTATGAGCATCTTACTGAGTGAGTGATTGACTTGCTCGAGACTGTAGCTCCAGAGAGAACTCTTCCCTCAGAAAAAAGAACACATACAAAAATCTGCATTTTGAGATTTGGTTTTAACTGTTTTCTTGCACAGCCATGCTAGCAGCTCTGTGAGGCTGCACTTAAGCAAAGTGGGGCTTTGAGCTAAATGATAACATTCTCACAATGACAATGCTAACATGCTCATGTTTAGCAGGTACGTTTAACATCTTAGTTTAGCATGTTAGCATGCTAACATTTGGTAATTCAAACTAAACACAACACATTTTCACCTTTATTATTTGACAGAGGCAGCCAGGAAACATGGGGAGAGAGAGGGGGTATGACATGCAGCAAAGGTCATCAGGCGGAAGAAAACCGGCGATGCTGCGGTTATGTGGCATGCACTATAACCACTCGGCTACCAAGGCCTCAAGTTTGTTGCCCATGTCTAGTTCTTTACTGTTTTTTGTGCGGTTGTGTTTGTGGGAGAGTGTGTGCTCTGTTTCTGCGAGGATCTTTCTGTGAGTGTCAACCTACAGATGTCTCTTTCTGACTGGTTGGATTCGTGGATTCGACCTGGGGAAAGTCAACTGCTGATTGGTCCATTCGTAACATCCTGCCCGGGTTTCCAGCAGTCAGTGGCAGCAGTCTGACAGCAGCACCTCTGTTCTGTCCTCAGCCTCCAAACCCTTCTGTAGTTGCTTTGTGTGGTAGATCTTTGAGACATTGTTAGGCCTAGTGCCCTAGTCGGTTATTTGTAAGTAAACTGAGCATAAACTTTGTAAACACATTTTGTAAATAGCACTGAAGCTGTAGGGTGAGCTGCCGTTTTCTACTGTTTTGCTTTATCCTAGGGCGTCAGGTTTAGTCTTTTTGTTTGGTTGTTTCACCTACAGGGTTAGTCAGCACTTTATGAGGAGATAGATTCTTTTGTTTGTTGTTTTGGCCTTGGTTCACCCTAAATTATATTGCTTCAGTTTATTGTCATAATTTCACTTTTGCAGGAATAATTTATTTCACTTTATGGCAATTCAATGTTCAGACTTTGGTTTGGGGACCAGGGAGGGAACAACCTTTTAACTTTTATGTTGCGCTTCTACCTCCTCATAGACAGGGGCGTAACAGGTGCCAGAGGAAAAGCCAGGAGATCACCAAACACATTAGGATTCATCCTCTGGGGACCATGAATGTCTGTACAAAATGTCATTGCAAGCCATCCATAGTTACAGATATTTCAGTCTGGACCAATACCAGCAGACACACAACCAACCAAAAGACTTATATTACCATCCACAGAGCCATGTCGCCAGCGTGGCTAACAATGCAATCCATTTGACAACATATCAAGTTGGCATTTCACTCAATGCATTAACTGTTTGTGATTAACAGTAAGTTAAAATATTATATAATCAATATAATAATAATAATTATTATTATTATTATTATTATTATTATTATTATTATTATTATTATTATATCAAACGTCTCAGATTCACAGCACCAAAACCTGTGGCTATAAAAGCTCCTCTACTCCATAATCACACAGTGAAGAGGTGTGAGTTAAGGTTCATTCACCTTTTCGCTCTCCAGTCTTTGAGTGCTGTCAAGAGTCCAGTGGCAAGCCTTGAAGTAGCCCTCTTAATGAGCCCATTCATCCTCTCACATTGCTCTTCTGGGTAGACCCCTGCAAAGGCAGACATAATAAATGGAGCCGGGACCAAGGCTCTGATAAAATATATAAATCTTGCTATTGTAAACAATTAAAAGAGTGCAGTCTCCAGAGGAAAATATCCTGAACAGCTCATAAAGAATGTCTGTTGTAGTGGTCCAGTCCTGCTTACTGTGCAGATGGAAAGACAGAACAATGTGTAGGCATCTGTCTCCTTGTCATTAAATGCTGTAATGGTACATTATCAGTAAAAATCGTATCAATATAAGTCAGGTCATTGTATTATAATATTAAGTGTGTCTTTACATTATGTTTTTTATGAATCAAGTCATTATTATTGAATGATTACATTACTGGGTATGAGGCAGTGTTATAATAACACAGGACTTTTACTGTGAAATGTGTAAAGAAGCCTTCTGAAGCATGTTAAATTACTGCAAGTGATCTTTTCCATCAGCATGGTCACATCCTGTGAAGCAGCTGATCTCCAAATACATCCAGCCCAGACTGTGAGACCACAAGAGGGGGCAGTGAGTGGGAAGACAGGGACATTCAAACAGTGTGGAGCCTCACCACATTACACAGCACATTCAGTTGTATTGGAGATTAAATCTATTCAAGATGAATGACATCAATGGTGCCACTGCTGCTACCACTACACACCTAAAACTAACATCTATATTATTATTATGATTATGATTATTATTATTATCACTCATGTCCCTGTCTGAATTCATTCATTCTCCTTTTTGTGCAGTTTGTTATTGCCTGCAAAGGAATTATAAGCAAATTAAATCAGATAAGAGGTATTTAGGCATGATAATCCTGTTGGCTTCCACGTGCGGTCTGAGTCGGACGGAATGAATAACCTACCTGAGCTTATCCATAATCATAATTACAGAGCCTGCCCTATTGGACGGGTGCGCAGCGGCTCGCTTCATAAGCTCAGTTTGAGCAGAGGAGCAGGAGGAGAGCACAGAGCCGCCGAGGGAGAGGGGACGGAGCAGAGAGCTCACATATGTGTGTGTGTGGCCAGTTAGAGGAACACAGACTTGTTCTGGCGCTGCAATGCGCGTAAGAGACGCGTTTTCGTTTTTACGCACAGCGCAGTGCTAAAGATTAATATATAGTAATAGATTGTTATCGAAATGCCCACGTAGAATATTCCTGAATGTATTACTTCCAACACAGCAGAGTCTTTGAGACACGCTACAGAGCGTGCGGCGGAGAAGCTTTTCTGAAACTTTCGATTGCTCACTTTGCATTTGGCACCGGGATCTTTAACTTTGTTGTGTAATGAATTAGGTTCATATCCAGTAGTTTTAGTGTGACTTTCGGTCTTAAACAGCAAAATGGATCCTTTATTTAATACCACCGAGCCAAATTGCACCACCTGCTCCAACGACACCAATAACGGGACAATGTACTGGAACCAGTTTGTGCAGCCAGTCTGGAGAATTGTCCTCTGGGCCATTGCGTACAGTTGTATAGTAATCGTGTCCGTGGTAGGCAATCTCACAGTGATCTGGATTATTATGGCGCATAAACGCATGAGGACCGTCACCAACTATTTTCTGCTGAACCTGGCGTTCGCCGAAGCCTCCATGTCCGCCTTCAACACGGTGATCAACTTCACCTACGCCGTGCACAACGAGTGGTACTTCGGACTGGTCTACTGCCGCTTCCACAACTTCTTTCCGATAGCGGCTGTCTTCGCCAGCATCTACTCAATGACTGCCATCGCTCTGGACAGGTAAGCTGCGGGTTTCACTGCCTGTCGTAAAAGTAGCCTACATAAGAAATGACAAATGACTGGCAAGTCATCCTGTAATAGAAAAGATCCCAGTACCTTAATATATATATAATTCACCGTGCAATTAATATGAAGGAATTTAAGAATTTCTTAAAAGCCCACAATAAAACCATTACCAATACCACAGCAAAACACATACATTTTGAAAGTGGTGACGAATAAAAAGTATTATGATCACTTCACAGAAAACTGCTGTTGAATTCCCCTTTGCCAACTCATATGGTCCCAAAGTATTCGTTTGGAAAAAACTACAGATATCAAAGAGGATTTGGGATATCTGCTACAGGTGATAGAGAACAGGCTGTGGTATTAACTTTGCTTCCCTGGTTAATGAGTATTGAGATTGGGTGCTCTTTGAATGAGAAAGTTTTCCAAAAAATGTATTGGAATATTTTATTTTAATATGCTCCAATATATTTGCCTTATTTTTATTATTATTATTTTTTGCAATTGGTAACACACATTTCTCTATACTAAGTTCACCTTTTCAAAACTGTTGAGACAGTGATTTATTTATTTATTTCCATTCCATTACAACAAAAAGAAGGGCACTTCTTTATTGCTTGGATTGCGCTACCTTATGTTTTTACAGTTTTTTACAATAGTATGTAAAACATGTGCAAAATGGATTGTAAATACACAGAAATTTGGTGGTGGTTGAGTTTGAGTGAGAAAACAGTTCATGAATTTTGAAAAGTGTACTCAGTACTGCAATGTGTGTTATTATTGTAAAAACTGTAATGTGGAGCTCTCTTTTCTCCATCAGAGGACCCCTTCTTAATTTCACATGTTGAAGGAAGCTCTAGCTCAGAGAGTGGAACAACTCACTAACACAGTCATGGTTAATTGTTCATTGCCTTCTGGATCAATTCCTATTAAAATAAAGCCTTTGGTAAAAGCAGCCAATAATTGTACACACTGTAGGCTATGTTAGGTTGTATCTGCCCATGAGAGACTTTATACTGTAGGGACTCTGCTGAGAAAATATGGGGTTTGGGGGATTTATATCTTCATATCGAAGGCTTTTCTTCCTCTCAATGAACATTCATGCATGTAGGAACCCTATTCATCAATGGGACGGCTCCTTGTGACAATGAGGTTGAATGGAAATGAGATGCATAAAAAGCCCTGCGCTGCTGTGTGCATGTGTGTGAGTGTGTGTGTCTGTGTGTGCCGTTGCATGTTCATGTGTTCCTGCTTGTGCACCTATGTCTGTACGGTTGTGTGCCTGCATGTGTGGTGTTGCGTGTGGTTGTGTATGTCTCTATGCACATTTGTACAGTACGATGTGTGTGTGTGTGTGTGTGTGCATGTGTGTGTATGTGTATGTGGTGTACATATGTATGTGCATCTTTGAGTATTGTTTTATTTACAACATGTGTTTGGATGTGTATCTCTCATCTTTATTCTTTGTGTGTGTGTGTGTGTGTGCGTGTTTGATTCAGACAGCCACTTCCTACTGTAACTACACATAAAGCTATATCCATCCTGCCTGAAGCTTATCACATCGGCATCTGTATCATTCATACCTCTTCCTCTCAGATAATAATGACCTGTAATTCCTCTGAATATCTCTATTTCAACAAGAAAGCCACAAACTTGACCTTTTCCAAAATTAAGTTAAACCTTTAGAGCTAAAGGGAAGTGAGCAAAAAGGCAGATTAAGATGGCAACTGGCCACACACACACACACACACACACACACACCTTACGAACTCAATCTGCTCATTGCTACTTTGCCATTCAGGCAAATTTGCCATTCAGGAGATGTAGAAATCTGGTTATTTTCCACAGACCCCTGCCCATGCAACACAAAGATGTTATTAAAAACCCAGAGAAGCATTGAATTCACACTGACAGCACCTTAGTTTTTGTGGCTGTGGTAGGAAAAGGTGTTTCAGAATTTCTGAAAATGTCGAGGATGATGGTGGTGGAGGTGAAGAAGAGTTTCACCCACTGTGACCCATCACTCGCAGCCATTGCTCACTGCTGTTTAAGCACCAGTTAATATTTCACTTCTTAATTTTCATTCACCACTTCCTGTGTGAGCCGAAGAGTTCCCATTAGTTGCTTGACATGAAATCATTTTTGGCAAATAGAGCAAATCTGCAGGATCTCATCGGGGGGGTTGGAGTACTGCGCTGCGGCTGATAAGACATTTTGTTTCATCTCCATCCTTGCTGCGATCATTCCCGTGGCGTTCTTGCAATGCACAACCCATAGATCATCCAATGTGATGGCTCCAAGGCTGATTATATTGAGGTAGTTGAGAAAAACCCCCAGTTTTATAGAAATATGTACCTGAGCTGCATCCAGGCTTATAAAGTCCCTTTTGAAATATCACTTTCCATTTCTTTTCCCTTTAATTTTTCTGTTGATGAAATTGGGTTTTCTAGGAGTGGCTGTACTTGCTTAAAATTCCTGATAACTGTAGTGCGGAAAAGACTAAAATGGATGGAATAACTAAAGCAAAAAGTTGCTTTATGGCTTCATTATTTAAGATAACCATATCCCTCAGTATAAGGGTGATTATGGCTCACTCGCATTAGGAGTCGGTTGCAGTAACTGTTCATTTTTAGTTCAAACTTAGTAGTTTTACAATAAATGTTTGTAAAGAGGAGATTTAAACAGCACTAAATTAAAGCTGGTTAATTTGAGCTAAATGCTAACATCATCACGCTAACAAGCTCATAAGGACAATGCTGATGTTTAGCAGGTAATGTATACCATGTTCACCATCTTACTTTAGCTTGTTAGCAGCCTAACATTCACTAATTAGCACTAAACACAAAGCAAAACTGAGGCTGATGGGACTGTCATTAGTTTTGCAGGTATTTGGTAATAAACCAAAGTCTTTGACAAATAAACATTTTGACCTGATGATGGCAGATGAAAAGTGAATGAATCACCAAAGTTGTTGCGATTTATCCTGAGGGGCACATGAAATAGTTGTTGAGACATTTTACTCCAAACCATAAACGTCAACCTAATGGTGACACAAGAGAAAAGCTTCGGCAATTGCCAAAGTCAGTAGAATACATCATCTGAGAACCATGAATGTTTGTACAAAATGTTGTGCCAATCAGTCCTGTAGCTGTTAAGATATTTAACAGGATAATTAAAAACTTTGACCTCCTTGTTCCGTGCAAGAAAAAGTCAGCAGATCACCAAAGTCATTGGGATTCATCCTCTGGGCACAATGAATAGCTGTACCAAGTTTCATGGCAATCCATTATGGAGGATATTCTTGGTCATAATATTGTTGAAATGTGTCACTAAACGAACAACAACTAAAATGTCAACCTGCTGGTGGCACTAGAGGAAAAGTCATCAAAGACCATGAATGTTGGTGCAAAAATTCCATTCAGTAGTTAGATTAGATATTTCTGTCTGGACCAAAGTGGTACACCACCCGACCGAGAGACTGACCTTGCCATACCTAGAGCCATCGTGGCTAAAAATAACAGTTTTGGGGGGTCAAGTAAAATATTAAACTTAACTACCAAATCATTTGTTAATGTACTTACGTTGAGAAATAAGTGTGTTTCAGAGTTAGTAGTATGCATGTGGTTTAGAGTGATCAACCGTAATTAGCATATGTAGTTAAGAAATGTTATTGGCATAACGTTTTGTAATTTTAAGTATATTGTGTTATTTTGTGATATGTAATTGAAAATATTACCAGTTTACATCATTATTAAACAGCTTTTTGATCAAGCGTGAGGTCACGTGTCAGCCATATTTACTCTTCAACAGAAATGGGTCATATATTAGCAAGATAACGTCAGTGTCTTCAGTTGCTAACTATGTAACAGTTCCACCTGGCAGTTTGCTGTGTAAATATTTAGTAGAAACTAATCTATATAAGAGCTTGTTTTGTGTGGTGCCCAAGTACCACCTGACTGAGCCTGGCTGAGCATGGCTGTAAACTTGTGTTGAAAGACTTTTTAGATACTTGATTGCTTTTGATTGGACAGCGCTACAGATGTTTCATAGCAACCGATTTACACATTTATTAAGTCTTGACTAGCTAAGACAGTAATTATGTCACCCAGTTTAGAAAATCACTAGTTTGAAACCAGCTAGTAGTTAACAACTTACGAATAGCTGGTGCATGCCAATCCAGGAGTTCTTCCTGTGTGTCTGTGGGTCTTCTTTGGTAAACCACTCTCCTGTAGTCATGTGACTCAAGTGAGATGAAAGCTCTAAATTGCTCATACAGTATGTGTGAATATATTTGTCTAGAATGACAGAATATATTGGCCTTGCTATAGACTGGTCACCTGTTCAGTATATTTGTCCTTTTGCCTAAAGCAATGATTCCCAATCAGGGGTACTTCTGCAGTTGCCAGGGGGTATGTGGAAAGATTGCAAAATATCTCAACTAATTTGAAAAAATAGGAATTATGATTTGATCCAAAGAATATATCCACATATTAATGCAGCTGTAACACCTGAACACTACCTGTTGCAATTATGCAAGAGTGAGTGAAAACTAGTGGGCAAGCGAGCACAGAAGTCTAAACAGTTAGCTAAAAGTAATGGATAAACAGTTTAAATGATTAGCTAAAAGTAATGGATAAACAGTTGGAGCGTTCAGCTTCACTCTAATTGGTCGTAGTGCGATTGCTGAGCAAAACAACCTAAATACTGACACTTCAATTGTATGAAATAATTATTGTAACAGTATCCACTTTTATATAATAAATAGTGTTATACATTTGGAACATGATAAGTGGCAATCGTTGAAGGGGTACGTGAGTTCAGTTGTGGGGGTACCTTAGTCCAAAAAGGTTGGGAACCACTGGTCTAAGGCATCTAGGAATAGGCTCCAGCTCCTGGGGGTTGGAGAGCATAGGGAATGGATTGATGGATATTGTTTAATAGTTACATACATATCAATGTGCTCAGTGCAGTGTGGAGGATATGGCTGAATTCATTATTGTCTCATTTAGCATGTCTAATTTCTCTTCCATTTAGTTCCGGTCTTTGGTGTGGCTGCCACTGATAGCTGTTCTTGGCCCTTTGTATAAATCACTGATGATCACTTTCCCTCATGTTCAGTCTTTAGCAGTGCTTGAACTGATCAATTCCTGGCTTACTCAGAGAAGACAGTTTGAAATTACAGACACTGATCATTCAGAATGAGCTGGTGGGGCGGTGTAAGTGTGCAAATTTCAAGTGCCTATTTGAGTCGAGCTACTCTTGATTGGACAGGATGAGTGAGACATAAATGCAAATTAGCATATGTCATGTCATATGCAGTACAGGCAAATTAGCATAATGTTATCTAATCTAATAACAGCAACATTTGGACCAGCTGAAAGTAATTTGGTTGACAGCATTGCTGCTCAGTACAACCAGATCCCCTCTCCCATTTCTACCTTAACCTGTAAATGCACCGGCAATTTTCCATGCTGTCATTATGGGGACCAGGAGCTGGAGTTAAAATATCCTGCAGTTCAGTTTGGTCCTGCGGTTTGCCAACGAAGACCTTGTAAGGTTTTTTATTAGTTTAGCTGAAGTGTGAAAAGGCAGCAACAATCCTGGATAAGACACAGGCAAGATGTGTGTGGCCATCAAGGACACCCAGACTCTGCTATTGCACTGCAGATAAAGGGACCTCTAAATGAAAATCACAGAGTAAAAACCAGCCAAAACATAATTTGGAATAACCCATCAGACTGTAGCTCCTCTTTGAAGATATTTCTGTTTTGCTTACATATCAGGAGCATTGGTGGCACCTGTTATTTCTTTTCAAAGGGGCTTTGGTGGAGCTAAACTGTGTAAAGTGCAGCAGTTTTGGCAGCACATAAAGGGGAAGCTTATTGCACCGTATACAACTACTGACACTTGCCTGATTTTACAACGCCATGTTTTCAGCAAAAAAGACACCACCAATGAAACACACTGACATAATCACAGCAACAGAAAGCAGCACCACACAGAGCCTGGCAGCCTGCTATGGGGAAGTCTGCTAAACATGACAGCAGGGGAAAATATTCAGACTGTCTGGCCCCAAACTTTAAACTTTCATTCATACCAACTGTTACAATTAAATCCTTAAGATTTTCATGAAAACAGACCCCATTTTTGATCATATCTATGGTCTGCATTCTTTCTGCAATAGCCATGCAACGTACTGTATTTACATTCAGTAATTATCTCTCTATATAGTCGTTTTTATTAGCAGTGGCAGAGTCTGCCATTCCACGCTAGACTTAGATTGCCTAACTCAGAAAAAGGGATTCACAGAAAAACGACACATGTACGATGTATTTCTGACAAAGTTGCTGCTCAAGTTGCTGTAATGTTAAACTGCATTTGTTGTTACCACGGTACCCACGGGAGCGCCAAATCAACAAGGTCTGAGATCTTAAGGATTACAACTTTAAAGCTGCTCTAATTAATATTTTTATATAAACAATGGATCAAATGGCAAAGTGTATTGTGAAAGGGTTCACTTGTGATGAAACTACAGACAAGTTCCCCTCAGCTTTTTGAAGCATTTTAGCATCTGTTAGCTGATTGTTCTGACTTTTGGGATGTCAGGTTGTGAAAAATCCCTCTGGCTGGTGAGTCTGTTTCTCACTTAGTAATAAGCCACCATGTTTGCATTATAAATGTTAATAATGGATTAATAAAAGGTAATAGGTTATTAATGATGCCGTTTTAAATGATTAATTAAGGGTCACATGGGTCTTCTGTAAGCCAACAGCAAAAGGTCAAAGGTTATAAGTCATTAATTAAAGGTTTTTACAACAACCCATCAAGTCTGCAGTTGTAACTGATATCACTTTTCATCAGGCTCTACCTGACAAATTTAAGTGTGATGAACCAACCACAACCTGGCAACCCAAACATTGTTCTAATGGTTTATAATTGACCATAAAACATCAGTAAATGAGTTATTAACCATTAATAAAGCCATAAGTTACAACTTATAGACTAAATTTATTGTAACCACAGTAACCTTAACAGGCTAGAATGCAACTGGAAAAACGTATTCTCCTAGTCCACCTCTACTGAAATGCATTCTGGGAAATACCGTAGTGTAATGTACAGTGCTTAGTGCACTCTGTGGTGCGCTGAGTGTCGCAGATTGATGATAAACTGTATGCAAGTGCAAGAGTGGTCATGCATGGATCGTTCCTTTAAAGGCACTTCAGTGGGAGTTCTTATTCATTCAACAGGTGAATCACAACCAGCCAGCTTTGTGACCACTCACCTGCCTCTCTGACCTCTGAGCTACTACTACATGCTGCCCCTCACACGGCTGAGGAGCTAGTACAGTAACAAATGAAAGAGCGATTGGCTGAGACTGCACCAGGCCAGCTGAAGTTTCCCAGTGCTGGAGCATTTATATTCACCTACTGTAACTGAAGCACACAGCCAGCTTGTCCCAGTCAGACCAGGTCATGGCAGCAGATGACTTACTGCGCAGCATATCAACGACAGCTTGTGGTGGCCTCCTCTCCAGCTCTCTCACTTCCTCGCTCCAATTTCCACTTCCTCCTCTCCTTCCTCTGTCTGTTGTCCCCAGAGGGATCATCATGGGAAATTATTCTGGCCTCTGCCACCCTTTTCCTTCTGGTTCTTTCTGTGATTCATGCACTGCGCATGAAAAGTGGGAAGGATGTGTTTTTGCACTACAAAAGCATTATCTGACATAACTAGAAACAGGCAAATAGGGTGATGTGTCAAAGAAGAAAATGTGAATGCGTATATGAATTTACCTCAACTCTCGCTGGCTTTGATTTCCACATCATACCATGAAAATTTCTACTGAGTGAAATATTCCTTTGTAGGTTTTAGGGTTTTCTCATTTAACCCTGACTGAAGCCTTTCCCAAACCATAAGTACATTTATTTTATTTTATTTATTTAGGGATCTACAAAAACACACCAATCCAACACGTTAAAGGGGCACTCCACTGATTTTCACATCAAGTCCAGTTAATTCATCACGAGGAGTACTCAGCCTGTGGAGGGAGCTTTCCAAAGTTTGTTTGGTTGTTTATTTATAAGGGACAGTGCACATTAAATAACATTGACATGCTCACAAAGACAATGCTAACATGCTGATGTTAAGCATGCACAATGCTCACCATGTTTATTGTCTTACTTTAGCATGTTAGCATGCCAACATTTGCTAATTAGCCCTAAAGAAAGAGAACAGCTGAGGCTGATGTAGATAGTTGACAGCTGTTGAGATATTTCACTAGAGTAAAAGTCAGGGGATCACCAATGTCAGTAGGGTACATCCTCTGGAGACCATGTACGTCTGTACAAAATTTCATGGCATTGAGATATTTCAGTTGGGAGCAAAGTGGCGGACCGATGGGCCAACAGACCAACATTGCCACCCATGGAGCCATAGATCATTTTTAGAAATTCATATCTTAAAACCAAAACTAGATCAGTGTAAACTAAACCAACTGCAAAATAGTTGAAGAACAATAGATTAGTGATAGTGACTGGTCCAATTTTATTCCTAAATATGTAACAGATGTCTGAGGTACAATTTCAGTTCCAATGTTCACATTTTGCTTGATCTCAACATGTAATGTGTATCTCTGCTCTGGTATTTTCATGCTGAATGTGTTGGGTGTATTTGCTGGTCAGGTCACTGCACACACAGCACAGTTAACATTAGGATTTCTTGCCCTAAGTGAGCAGGAACACGTCAAAATTTCCACCGTTAATATCACTCCGAGGATTTCGAAAGACAGCGCCAGTGCTTCTATAAATCCACATCCATCAGAGTCACTGTCACACATTTAGATAATTTTGAACAGCTGCCTCAGAGCCATGTCACCTCTGAGTGAATAAACAACACTCCAATCAACACTTGTCATCTCCTGTTGCTGAAAAATCAACTCCGATTAGAGCTTGAAAAATGGCTTTGAGGCCGGTAATGCTTTGCTAAAGGCACTTGGCCGACTGATGGATGTTGTTTTTATTAATGTGATGTTATCTTTCATTTGGTGTTCTTATTTGATCCTGTTAAGTAGTTGGTTAAATGAAAAATGAAGTCTTAAGAACGGTGGCCCTGAAAGCTCAACACACAGCAACTTAGAAAAACACATGCAAATAGAGAAAACATGTTTCTGTATTGGATTGTGTGTTTGTCACTTTGCAGCCTTTTTCCTAAATGATTGATGTGATTGATGAAGATCTTTTCTTAATTTGTTTTCTCTATTTTCATGTGTTGTCTTAAGTTGCAGTGCATCGAGTTCTCAGGGCCACTGTTCATAAGTAAACGCTGAAAAGTTATCTATTGCCACTTTGACATTAGGTATCTCTGATACCGAGTCTGATCCAATACTTGTATTGTCTAAATGTTGAGAGAGAGACAGGTGTAGCCTCCTACATTTGGCACACCTTAGTTTTCGTGAGCTACTTGATCCAAATACTGCAAGTTCTGATTCAAAACTATAAAGTTGGTTAGCTTCAATTATTGATATGATATTGATGAAAGTTTTACTGGGAGAATGCAACTCCTGAAACGGACATGAAGCGATCAGCTAAAGAGAAGACGTATCACTCTGTTGGAGTTATTGGGACTACTGGTGGTTGTGCAGTGGAGTTACAAAGTGATGGCTTTTTTTTTTTTTACCTCATAATCAATCTTTGGCAGAGTACAGACAGCGACAACAGCCATGTTTAATTTTGTCCTGCCATCAAGTTGCCCACGGATTTAATGTTAATTAGCTGGTGTGATCTGACACCATAGACATTTGTCACTTTAACCCATGAACGTGAGGATCAGCACTGGCGAAAAATGACAAGCTGCTACCTGAATGTTTTGTAATCAAGCACGATGCTAATGAGAAAGAGAGAAGGTAGAGATAACAGATTCATCAATCGCCAGTGCAATCAAATCATTCTAATTTTTACTCGCATCAGATTTTAGTGTTCAAATTCAAACCTGATTTCTATTTAGTTTAGAGAGGTTTGGAGTTTGATTTAAATTTTGTTTCATATTTATTCTCATTTATTACCTACCTAAGATCTTCCTCTTTGTCAGTGTTTTGGTTCATTTTGTGTAAAAATACAAAAAGAAGAGTTTAATGAAATCTTAAGTAGAGAGGTAAAAATGAAACACATTTTTTATTGCCTTGTCACTTGCAAGTGCTTTCATCATTTCGTGTTAATTGTAAAAATAAAAAACCCAAATAAAATAATTAAGTAATTTCTCACTGGGCTCAGATTGAAAATGAGCCTGGATTGGCCCGATACTGATCCTTAGGATTGGCTCGGGACATCTCTAGTATTCTTCTTATTATTATTATTGTTATTATTATTATTATTATTAGTAGTAGTAGTATTGCACACTGTATCTACCACCAGATTAGTCTGACCTCAACAAACAAGCTCATCTTCTACCTCAGTAGACACACACTGCTTACCAAGAACATTTCTATGTGCACACACACACACACTCTCTCTCTCTCTCACACGCACACACACAGGCTACAGATACAATCATGGAAGAGGTGATGCTGTGGTGCAGGTGGATATTGGTTCTGCACAGGACACAGGAGTGTCTGCTGGTTATTGATGAGACCGAGGTGGCTAAAACTGTCACATGCATACATGTGGACAATAATGGAAACAACAGTGACTATCCTTCAAATTACACAATACACACACACACACACACACACACACACACACACACACGGTCATGTTTCCATCACTTCAGAGGACATTACATTGACTTACATTCATGTCCTGGAGACTTACCCTAACCCTTACCCTAACCTTTAAAAAAGTGTTCACCCTAAATGTAATGATTTAACGTGATGGGGAGTCCCCACAATGTGACTGTGTGAACACATTTGTGTCCCCGCTACATGAGTAATACATGCCCACACACATGCACACACCCCAGGTTCTGCCACCTTCAGCCAGCCTACCTCCTCCCAACTGCTGATGGGAGTTTAACCTTCTGCAAAACAACAACAACCCCCTGAGAGACCAATAAACCAGAGGAAACAAATTCATGATCAAATTACCACAGCCACAGAAGAAAGGGGGAAAAATCACTGGCAGGCTTGAAAACAGCCAATTTGATCTGTCGCTTTAGCTGCTTCCTTCTTAATCACTTACATCTCTTCAGGAAAACAGTGTAGCAGCCTCATAGTGTTTATATCGAACCGTTGCATTGCCATGGCAGTTTAGGTGCTCTTTGTAGATAATTGGAGGTGTATGTCTCCTATGCAATCTAGCACCAGCTGCCCATGCTGCCTGCCACCTTCTGAGGAGGTATCTTTTTGAGTGGAATCAGATATTGCCCACAGACAGATATTTGGAGTACAAAGTCTCAAAGGTGTGCTTTTCGAAGATGTGAAATAAAAGGGAGGGGAGCACAGGGGGGCAGAGCTCTCCACCGGCAAATCCATAAAAACGAAATACCTCTCAGCTGCAGCAGAGGTTGTTGGGACATTAGAATGCAGAGACTGACTTTTCTTTTGGTGAATAAAAGGAGTGTTCATATTGAGTTACGCTGGAGGAGCATACATTATTCTCTATTTGCAGGCAGAAGAGTTAATCAAACAGAGTTGATGGAGTCAACACGTTGGATATAAAGTGTGCACATTAGACGTCGTCACAAAGCTCTTGCAAGTAATTCTTAGTAGCTGTTACAGCTTTTCAGATTGACTTTAAAATTGGGTTCCCACTTTTACCTGAGGATTCTGTAGCTATTTTCATGACTTTTCAATTATTCCATTTGTTTTCCTTCTACCCATGTGAATCTATATTCTTTCATCATTCTTGATAAACTCCAGTCTTCAGCCATGACTTGATTCTGACATCAACAGCCCCACTATGACTCACCTACATGAAGAAAAGCCACATGGCTGCCAGCGCTGTTTGAAGCAGAGCCAAAGTAAAGCTGAGGCTGCGATCTCCCATTTTCAGCATACCGCTGGGAGCGTTTGATTTCAAAGGCCTCCTCTTGTCTCTGATATAATTAGAGGGAGAACGTCCATTTAGCAGATTCATTTGGGTTATTAGTGGGATTAAGCCTTTAATTAGAGCTCTTTGGCTCGGGACGGCATTTCACTGAAGAGCTTTGCTTAAAAGAGAGCCAAAAAAAAAAAAAATAACACTCATGTAAATGCTCTGTAGACATTAAAATACAGTATATAGTACATGTTTCCAGACTGTTTACAGTTTTGCATAACAATATCTGAGTTCAGGGTTTTTAATATTTGAAGTACAGAAATGTAAATGTGTCCCTTTATTTTAAATAAAATCAGCACTTTACTGGGTAAATATAGCTTCCAGGTTATTGAGTAATTAGGGAGAAACCATGTTTAAGGGATTCAAATGAAAGTAAATCAATACAACCAAATCTCTAATGAACTTGAGTCAAAAATCTATGCAGAGGATAAAAAAGAAGTATAAGCTAGCAAAGTATCCATGCTTTTCCCCTCACACCCTGAAAGTATTGTATTTTTACTGAGGGGAAATGGATTCTGCCTGCAAACGTGTTTTAAACCAGTTTCCTCTTGAGGCTCAGTGTTAATGATGTACGAGGTCATTTTAAGTTATTCATGCACTCCGTCGTCTCTCTGATTAGGAGCATGATCATGACAATGTGGAATGATTACTCAAATTCTGCTTCACAGCAGACACTCTTTATAATGTAACTGTAGCGCTGGTTTCTCTCCAGAGAGCACACTTTTATGATCCCATCCCCAAAATGGAAATTACTTTTTTTACCAGTTTGACTTTTGCAAACCAAAGCTTACTATGTTGTTTGACCTGTAAACTTAAAAAAAAGAAGAATCCTTTTAAATGTTTCAGATGCAGGTGCGTGGGCGAGTGTGTGTGAATATTCACATCCTGCAGGTTGTGTTTCAGTGTGTAGTTTGAGTTACCCTTCAGGAACTTACACAAATGAGCATTTTTTTTACACTCTGCCTACATCAAGGACCTAAATGCACACTGAACACTGAGTCCTCCATCTGTACAACTCTTTATCCACTCCTCCAGCCTGCATTTAGGTGAACGAGCAAACACACTCCCATCCAAATCTAATTTATTAGGTTAGAGAGGATTTACAGTGTGCTGCAGTTGGGCTAGTAGTTCTAATGTTTCCATTTAATAGATTTCTGAGCAACGTAAGTACAATCTGGCAACTGATTCTCCTGGAGCTACACTTACTGTAACAGACTGGAGTCATATTTTAAATCAGATGAATATCATCCTGTATGTGCGTGTAACATTGTCTACTGTAATGTAATGCACAAGGTGAGTAAACCATGAACACCAGCGAATGACCACCATAAGGCAAAAAATACACTGAACAAAAGCAAATTCTGTCTCTTTGAATAACATCAATTTGTGCAATATTTACATCTTCTACTGAAAAGACTGTTCTTGTGTTGTTTGTTGTGTTGGCTTTGTACTGTAGCACTGAAACAGTGACTGTGTGGCTGAAGTGCTGGCTCTTTACGTGCACATCTGATGAAAAGTCTTGTAGCCCTGTTTATACACGGCCCCTACATTTTAGGGGACAGAGAGTTATTAGATAAGTTAATATGAATTTAAATGAGTGTCAAATCCTTTGCAGTCAATGACAGCCTGAGGGCTCTGAGCCACAGACATTAGCAGACACTTGGTATCTTCTTTGGTAGCGCTTTTCCAGACCTGTACTGCAGACAGCCTCACTGCTTGCTTGTTTTAGGGGTTTTTTGTCTTTAGTTTGGTCTTCAGCAGGCGAAGCACATTGGGTTGAGGTCAGGTGACTGACTGATCACTGTTTTACTGTTTGGCCTTAAAAAACTCCTTGATTGCCTTGTCTGTATGTTTATGAGCCATGTCCTGCTGCATCACCTTAAAACTGAGACGCTACGCTTGTTTTTTATCAAAAAAGTCTTAACTCAAGTCCTACGCTGTAAATCATCCAATGTCGATGTGAACACCTTCGCCCTTGAAAGGCTGAAAGTCATTACTTCAACCATATAGTCATTGTCATTGTCAAATTCAATGTAACATATTCCTGTTTTAAAGGTATAGTTCAACATTTTGGGAAGTACTTTTGTTCACTTTGTTGCTGAGAACCGCTAGCAGCTGCTTAGCTTAGCATAGCATAGCATAAAGACTGGAAACAGGGGGAAACAGCTAACCTGGCTCTGTCCAAAAGTTAAAAAATCTGCTCAACAATCATGTTATATCTCGTTTGTTTAATCCATACAAAAACAGAGCATAAAATTGACAATTTATGGATTAACATGGGCTTATTTTGTACCCTTGGACAGAGCCAGGCAAGCTGTTTCCCCGTTTCCAGTCTTTATGCTATGCTATGCTAAGCTAAGCGACTGCTGGCGGAAGTTCTAAGCAGCCAAGCGAACAAACATACCAAAATGTTGAACTATTCCTTTAAAACAGGAATATGTTGTGTTTTCAGTCTTTATGCTAAGCTAAGCTAACTGGCTGTTGGCTGTAGCTTCATATTTACTGAACAGATATAAGAGTGGCATCAGTCCTCTCATCCAACTCTCAGCAAGAACATGACTAAGCTTATTTCCACAAAATGTCAGACTGTTCCTTTATTCATCTGTTTGACGCTACTTACATGTAGATTTTAGATGGATATTGATGAACACTTCTGAACATTTTCGTTAGCATCAGTTCAGCGTATTGCTTTCCATGCCAAGCAGTGAAATGGTGATCATACAAACTGCATTATATCAGAGGTGGTGGTGACTAATGTATGACTTTTACAAGAGTGTGGGGTCAAGGCTCATCACTGTACCTTCTCCCTTCACCCATGCAGGTACATGGCCATCATCCACCCTCTGCAGCAGCGCATGTCGTCCACAGAGACCAAGGTGGTGGTGGGAGTGATCTGGGTGCTGGCTCTGCTGCTCGCCTTCCCTCAGTACTACTACTCCACCACAGACCAGCTCCCCGGCCGGGTGGTGTGCTACATCAACTGGCCCGAATACACCGTGTGCGACTTCAAAAAGATGTGAGTCTCTCTGCAGAACGGCTGTTCAAATAGTCAACAAGTGCCGTTAATTACTTTTGAATTGACAGCAAATGTGGGAGAATGCTGTTTGTATTCAGTGTCAATGAGAGAGCACGGCGAAAAAGCACGGAAGCTTTTAGTGCTTTGAAGTGAATAAATTGAAGGCACATCATGGGGGATTTATGTTCTTTCTCTACTGAAAAGCCAACGAATCGAGGTGGACAGAAGAAAAGAAATTAGATTTGATTGAAGCATTACTCCACCATTCATTTTCCATTTGTAATTCTACTACTACAACTACTAAGATGAAGAAAACATGAACAAGAACAGTTTACCAAGTGCTTTACTCAGCAAAAAATGTCAAGACATTAAACCAGGACAATTGTGAATAAATAAGTCGTAAGTAGCAACAAAGAATGTTTTGAAAAATCGGTTTTTAAAAGCAAGGGAAATAAACAATATTTGCAGGTTCAAGCAGACTTCTTATAACAATTTAACAATTTTATTTTTCAGCTTTTTATCAGAAATGTTTAAATCTTAGGTTTCAATACAATTTTCGGCATTATAGCAGAAAATATGTTGCTTATAGTATTAAAGTAGTAAATCAAAGCTCTTCAGGTCAAAGCTGAGAACTATGATTCCCACTTAGTTCTGCTTTTCACACCCATGTTAGCTCACAAACATGTGTCCATGGCCTTTACTCTCATTTTTAGCAAGCTGCATGAAAAAAGAACCATGAGTCTGACAGCACTCAGGCAAACCTTGTCACCCGTGTAAGGGAAAAGCAGAATCTGATTTATGTGAAAAGCCTAACGTGAACAGAGACCTGTATGCCCACCTGGCCTACTTCACAGACTGAGCTCGTGCCGTCTGTCTTGGAAGAATGACCCTTTGTTTATCTGCACTATTGATTCCAACTTCACTAAAAGCCAGCCATCCGACTTTGCATTTTGCCTTGATTCTATAAATGAAAGAGCCTGTTCAATCATCCCCTTAAGTAGCCAAATACAGAGCTGATTTTATATTGTTAGTCCTTTGGATTGCAACAGATTTAGAGAGCTCAGCCAAAGGGCTGCACAGAATGCACATTTCTTAACTATATCAAACATTCAGGGGATTTTACTCCTGAGTGAGTCATGCAGGGTCAAAGTCTGATGTTCTGCTGTATATTCAATACCTCATTTTCTCCCTCAGTTTACAGCAATGTGTTCTGCTTTTTGTTTGATTTTGGTTATTTTCCTCCATGCAGCAAAAACTGTGTTTCTGTGATCCATCTTTTTATATGCTCTCTCTAACAGGCCATTTAGAAGAAACATCTCAGAAAGCTACCAGCAATCTAGTACAGTACAATACTAAAATTATATGTTTTATTGTGTTATTTTTTGCCTCAAGAGGGGGGACTTATGAGTAAGAATCCAGAGATCACAAATCTTTAAAGATCCCCTCCAGACATCTTGTAAGACAGCGGCATCGTTAGGCCTGGGCGTCCAAGGCTACAGCCCTGAATGTTTTATGAACAGTCCTGGACTCCAGAATACTTTTTTTTTCTTTACAAAAATAAGAGCAATAAAAAATAGCCGGGCTTCCGGGGCGTTAGCTGGGAATGTTTTTTGACTAGCCCAGAATCTTTCTGACAGAAGAAAAAATCTATAATCATCACAAAATGTAAATAATTTAATTTCCGACCACGCCCAACCACTTGCTGCTGCCTGTGTGTGGATGCAGAGAGACTGAGGCAGTGGGCGGGGCTGGGTGACGTCCTCTTGTATAAAAGCTCAGTCAGTCCATCTGCAGCACTCTTCTGGCATGGACGCACAGCGTGCAGTGCTGCTTCTGCTCGGCTGTCGGGTTCACACAGCAGCAGTAACAACACTGCATCAAAGAGGTATGGTATAAACTAAAGTCCCACTAGCGACCGTACTGCCCCTAGAATTGAGAACCACTGGTTTAATTGACTAATTTAGCTAAGCAAACGCTAGCTCCATATCTGTGATATCTGCTGCTTTGCCGGAGAACGTGGCTAAGTGAGAAGGTCAAAACACCTGCTGGTTTATTTTATTTGTACAACACAAAGTGCCAAACGTTACAGCAGTCAAATAAAAATGTAAAAACAGAATAAAAAAGTAAATAGCTATTAAACACGGGTTTAATAGGTTTGAGAATTGTCAGCTGGCCTGCAGATGCCTCTTTTGTCCAGAGCAATTGTCTTAACAATACTATCAAAAATTACATTTCAAATGAAATGTAATGTTTGCAGTAGTCATACAATGTAGTAAAATTAAATGAAATTTAGGCAGTAGCGTTCCAGGCAGAACAGCAAGGACCACCTTAGCTTAGCCCCAGACCTTGTCAACTCCTAGAAACGCCCCTGTTGTAAGACATAAAAATACTGTTTTGAATAATAATTTGTGTCTTGGAAAAAGTCCAATTACCTCATTAGAAATTCTTCAAATTACATCTACTCCTTCTCCCTCCCTGGAAATCCAGAACCTATGAATATGCAAATATATGCTAGCTGTGATGTTACAAAATCCTGCTCGTACGCACACTTCTTACACTAAGATTCAAGGCAAGCACAGACAAACTTCCCTCCTTCGGCAGATGAATGTGAAAACAGCGTTCTAGTGTCAAACTCTACATACATCATTCTGCACAGTGAAGCTCAAACATCCATATGAAGGAACAATAAGCAAAATACATTTCTGACTGGAGGAGGACTTTAAGTAAAACAACATTTAGACAAACCTTTGCATTATTTTTCCCTTGGGCTGGTTCGAGCACTCCTTGCATATCATTTTAAACTCTGTGAGTGCCATAGAGGTTTGGCAAGGAGCTCGATGGACACCATTTAAATTAGTGTGTTGCAGCAGGTTTAAGAAGGTTGAAACAAGCACTAAGATAGATTTACAGGCACTCTGTGACCCTGGTCTGGCAGCTCAGTGACAGTCAGGGTGAACTAGTCACCCTTCCTCCAGATATCATCTTACTTTGGGCTGCTAAAATAGAACCAAAGGCCTTTCATATCATACCAGTGACTAAACATTAATGTGAATCATTTTAACACACTGTATTTATGCATTGCTTGTGCAGAGGAAATAGCTAAAGCTGTCATTACTGCTGAAGGCACCAATTTCATCTCCCCTCACCCCATGATCTATGATCAAAGAGAAGGCGAGGAAACGTATTGTTGAGCAAATGCATGTGTTAATCTCCCCTTGCACACCCAGAAACCTTGCTGTGCTAGACAAACTTCTGAAGCTGCATTATAAAAACAGGATAAATGTAACATGTCTGGAAGTGATTTATTCACACTTTGCGCCACCCCAGGAATCTCCAGTTTCTTCCATTTGTCTTTTTGCAATCCCACTGGCGTAACATAAATGAAGGCACAGACACAGGTACACTTCCACAACTGCACACACAATACTAGCTCAGCGAACACAGAAACACACCCATGCAGTGACGCACATGTGCAGGCACTCAGACACACAGCAACAGGCCGCTGATCGCAGCTCTGCTGATGGCACCCTCTCAGCTCATCAGCACCAGTGTTTACCCTGCTCCACTGCCAGCCTGCTATTGACTTCCCTTTCTACTGCCTCTGTCACATTTCTCCATGGAAATATAGTTTGTTATGAACAGCGCGACGGCAATTTCATTGTTCATGATGGGATGCCTGCTGCACTTATTACTTTTTTAATGAAACTGTAATCAGTGACACATAGGAGCTGAGTGAGAGCGCAGCAGTCATTCAGCTCAGGTGCCGAAGCTGTAAATAACACATCTGATTAAGGCTGACCCCGGGTCAGGTCCCAAATGTCTTTCTTTCCAGGCGTTGCCCCGCTGCCGCCGTCACAGTCACCACCCTGTCTGGCGGCCTGTCTGCTGCTTAGTAAGTACGGTCTCATAGGAGAGTATTAATAGATGACACTGTTTGTGAATGCACGCCACCACACAACAACACCCCCATAACATCATCACACCTACACAGAAAGATAAACACTTATACACGGTGAGCAGAAGATTGGAAACCCTCCCATGCCCTCCTTTTACATTTGCACGTGTCTCTGTACTCGAGCCTGCAACGGCAACTTGCTTTGCATGTAAACTGATTACTAAACTTTGAAAATGTCAAAATCATGGGTGCCAGTTCACTTAAGCCTTGAGTGTCGTTATAGCTGAAGAATACTGTTGTGGGAGGAAGCTCTTCTTAGACAAACATGTGAGACAATGAGAAGCTATAACAAGTAATCGCCAGTCCACAATATCACAGTCCAATTTTGTGGACTGTGCAACAGCTAATTCCAGACAACACAATGCACATTTCAAGCCTGTTAGTAACTTAGTGCATTTACTGAAGTACTGTAGTTAAGTACATTTTTTATGTACTTGCACTGTACATGAGTATTTTCATTTTATGATACTTTATACTTCTACTCCACTACATTTCAGAGGCAAATATTGTACTTTTTACTTTACTACATTTATTTCAGCTATAGTTACTAGTTAATGTTATATCTAACTAAGATTTTACATGATGATCATCTTACTATATAATATGATGCATTGTTATTGATCAAACTACCCAACAGTATATAAAGTTGTTTTGGTCCCCCTGACCATATAAAAATATTCTAAATATGATAAATATAACATTGAATGGTGTCATTTTGCAGTTTTGAATGCAGGACTTTTACTTGAAATGGAGTATTTCTATACTGTGGTAATGCTATTTTTACTCAAGATCTTAATATTTCTTCCTCCGCTGGTATGGCTTGTAACTGGAGACGTCCACAAAGGGTCACTCCTGTCTAGGATAAGCCAGATTTGTTTAAAGATGGGGGTTAAGAAACATTAGAACTGGATATCTCAAGTGGAAGAAAGATGTCTGATCTGGTGAATCCTGGTTCCAACTTCAACAGCACAATGGCAGAGTCAGGCTGTGGCTTAAACCATGAGATACTGGGCCCCCTGTGTGGGGTTACAGCTGCACAGCGGAGGAGGTGCTAATGGTTTGGGTGGCGTCCCACAAGGACAAGGTCCATTACTACCTAGATCAACACCGTGATGCCAGAGCCAGCCTTAACATGAGACCAGACCAGGTTCGTCCATTCATGGCCATCATGTCGCCCCAAGGGGTCGGCTGCTTTTAACGCTTCCTGTCATTGTGCAAGACCCAGGAATGGTTTGAGGAACATGCAGGTGAATAACTGCAAATGACCTGTTGACCATGATTTCAATATCCACTCAACTCAAACACATTCTCTGACGAAAGGAGCACTGAAGCTTTAACACCTGAATGCTACAGGTGCCTTGCATGGATGTATTATAAGAACTGGATACTGGACCCAAAGATGGTGCCTATTCAGTCCAATAGGAATTGCTCGCCTGGCGCATATGCCAAAAAAAAGTTTCTAGCTTCCGGGGGATGCTAGAAACCTCCATGGATCAAAAATTCATAATAGAAAGAGTCACAATCAACCTTGTTTGCTGTTCAGGGTGTCCTGTCAACAGTTTTACGGACGTCTCTTTTACAATGGTGGTCTATGGGGAAAATGCTCTTTGGGGTGCAGGGGAATTTGCAATACCATGAGTGGCCACTGGGACAAATTGGAAGCAAGGCTGAGCAGCGGCGCCCTCTCCAGGTCTTGTTATACATCCATAGTCCCTTGTTAATTGATTGACTATAACCCCTAACCCTTGACCTATTCTCTCCACCCTAACCTTTAACCTTTACTCTAAAATAAACCTTGATCCAAGTTCAAATTTGAACAGTAAACCCGCACCAAACTACCACATGCATGCAGTGAGAATTAACAAAATGTACTCATCTTCCTCATTGTTTTATCCTTTACAGAATATTTGATTCTCATAAGAAAAGAACACCTCACAAAATTGAGCGATATTACGCTGAAGAAAGACGCACACACAGACACACTTAGTGGATACACATGTACATTATCAGACACACACTCAAACACACGCAGAGGAAATCACAGACTGAGCACGTCTTGTCCTCTGTGATCTGTCTCCACTCAATTGGGCCTCGCACGGCATGAGCCTGAGATTACTGCCAGTAAGGCAGTGTGGAGCGAGGCGTCCTGTTACCTCCAGTATTCTTTTGCTTCTACTGGCAGGCAAAGTCAAAAGAACAGCTGCCCTTCCTCCCAGCACACACGTTCATTAATTATGTATATTTATACCAACACCCACATGTTTAAATAAGCAGGCGCATGCACAGTTTAATTATGCATACAAACATGCATTTCCTTCACATAACCTGCACTTTAATGCTCATATACTGTAGAATAGATGTTGATACAGTAAATGTTAGGATATGACATTGAACTGTGGGCCAGTTCAGCCATTCCTGTTTGTTACCATGCATTAAATATTTGCTTGGCATGTTTGCATTTGTATTCATATTCACACTTGCACACACACACACACACACACACACACCAACAGCCAGGACATAAAGAGATCTGAAGCATGTTTGTCCTCTGGGGGAGAGAATAGGCAGCAGATATTAAAACAATATAAATGAAAACAATATAAGTTACTGTGTAGAACTTGTCAGTGCGTCTTTGGCCTCTGTTGCGTGAGGTTTTATTAATTCAGCTTGCATGACAGCAAGGTGACATAGTACAGCTCCTATTCCTGAAAGCGTCGTCCATCACTGGGAGCTAAGGGTCTGCTGGGGCCCTTTAGGGAGACGGGCTCTGTCAGGGAGTCCTTCTGCTCTTACAAGGTAATACTTCAGCTACAGTTGGTGCGCTGTAAATGAGGAAACTTTGAAAAGTGTATGCATAGAACTTGTGGTTTTTTGAAGTGTAGTAGGACCAGTGCATTATTTTTCAAACCCCTGGGTTATAGGAGATTTTGAATGGGGTCACCAATAAACAGTAGTGGGATGTAACTAAGTACATTTACTCAAGTACAGTACTAGAGTGCACATTTGAGGTACTTGTACTTCACTTGAGTATTTCCATTTCATGCCACTTCATACTTCTACTCCTCTACAAGTCAGAGAGAAATATTGTATCCATATCCATTTCCTAATAAATAGGAATAGGATTTTCTGGAAAGATCTGTGTAATTTAGTAAAAGTTATAGGGATCTGGAGTCAAAAGTAGCCCAGTTCAGCGGAAAAACCACAGACCTGGCAACCCTGAAGGCACCCCATGACACACTTTGAAATACAGACCCCTCATTTGCATAATGAAGCATAAATGCAAAGAAATGTAAAAGGGATGCAAAGGGAAACAATACAGAAATAAATACATTTGGGGAACAAAATAGAGGGGAAAATGCAAAGGGAAAATAATACATGAATAAATACATAAATACATGTATAAATAAAATAAAATAAAATGGAAAATTAAGTGGGAAAGTAAATAAATAGGGGAATTTATATGAAAAGGGAAAATAATACAAAATAAATACAGAAATATCAATTTAATTAATGCCTTTATGCATTTATTTATTGAGTCACTTATTCATTTATTTTTGATTATGGCAGTTTCAGTCCTCCATATAGACAATGTCCTAGACAGTTATTTGTATTTAGTTAGTTGTGTTGGGTTTATAAAGACTCCTTGATTTGTAGAGGAACTTCCATGAAGGAACAACTAAACTTTATCTATCTATACTGTACAATAAATAGAGAAAAATGTTAAAAGAATGGTTCCTTATGTATGCTTCAAACTCTGTGTTTGGTGAAGTACATACATTTTCGCAGGGTTTCGCAGGGGAACCGGCTTCTTCTGCTGCCTGTCGAAGTTGTGGGTTTGGTGGGAGGGGCTTAGGCAGCAGAGAGAGAGGAGGAAGGTTTGCATAGGTTGCACAGATTTTGCCTACCCCAGCTATTAATTTACTTCACTGTGGCAGTGCTGCTGTTTCCCTTTCACTTTGGAGTGTGTTTGGATATCCGGAGTGCAGCATTTCATTTCATTAAGACATGAATCTGATGGTCAGATAAGCCAGGTTTATTTCAGTAAGACAGGCGTATTTTCAGGAGCCACGTTACAGTTAAAACTCCTTTTGTTTGGGGTCAGACTCACAGTATTATCAGGCTTAAAGGTACCCTGTGGAGATTTCTTGTAAACAAACAAGGTTATTGTGTGTAACCTTGAGGCCTAACAAACATACTGAATGCATTTCCCTCCTTCCACATTTCCTGCATTCTTTACATCCATGTTTGTTAGCTTGCAGTCTTCTTCCTCGTCTTTGCTGGCACATTGCTACATACAGCAGGGCTGTGCGTCGTGTTGCTGGGAGACTCGACATAAAGGTATGACCTGCAAGGCGAGGGTCACGTGACCATTGCAGACACCCAAAGGTCCCAGTAGGCTACTTTTCGGTAGCCCTGCTAGCTAATCTACTTGTACTTTAGAAGAAGGTAATCTGTGAAGAAAAAGAAGTAAAGTAAAGCTCTGTACAGCAAAGGGAAAAACTTAAAAAGCTGTGTTCATTTTTTTCACCTCTATTCAGATTCGAACTGTTCAAAAATTATCAAAGGTAAAACGATGATTGACAGTATCCATGAAAACATTTGAATCGTGAATATAACTACATATATTTTGTTCTATGTTTTGAACAGTTCTTATCATAGACATTAAAATGTCTTTTTATGTGAAATCACCTTTAGCCTCTGATATGAGCTTGGTGATGTTCCCTCAGTATAATTACTGTATGCATTGAATTGAACTGACATACAGAAGTTATAATACTTTGGTTATGGCATGTTGACATCACCTTCAGCTGTATAAATGTTAGATAAGCCTACTCAAAATGTCAGTGTAGACAAGTCTAATAACAATCCCTGGCTGAGGCCTAATACTGAAACTGCGGCCAAAATAATAAATCAGTAATGCATTATATATCAGCAAATATGTATTCTGGTTTTTAGCTACTTTTCATGGATAGTAGCTGATGGTGTGTGTTTGTGAGCCGCAGCAGCAGCACAGTCAACATCTTTGCACTTTTGGGATTGTGCATGTCAAGAAATGTTGGCACAGACACGTTTTTCATCTCTTCGACAAACTGCTCAGCAGTGAGCAATTGAAGCCACACAAATGTTTTCACTCTCGGAAAAATCACAAGACACTTTTACTGTTTGTTTTCTGCAGATGAAAAGCACACGCAGCAACCCCTTAACAGCAGATACAACTGAAATTGTGAAAAAATACCAAACCATATTAAGAAGCTGCTGTGTGGTCTGAAAGGAACAGTTTTAAACCCTGACCTACATTTGTTTTCAACTGTCAGAATTCCACACCATTAAGTGCATGATTACTTTTGCTCTACAGGACATATTTTCTATAACTATAAAGGGATTCTCAAAATACCTCCACACTTTGAGCAGCCTTGTGCTTGTGGAATTATTAGGTAAAGGGGTGTGTGATGGCAGAACTGTACAACCTGTGGATTAAAACAGACATTTCAGTTACTGTCTTACCCACAGTGTCTATATTAATATAAAAAGTGACAATGCAGATATACTAATACCGATTGAATGCTGGCATATTTTGTCACACCCATTTGTCCTTGACTGGAAAAAAATGAAATGAAAACCATCGATATGAGAATAAACTATAAACTGCTTATTGTTGTCTATTTGCACCCAGGTGAGAATAGCCACACGCCAGCTATTCGGCTATTTACACCCGGCGTGAGCGTTGTGGTTATTGACAGCCACAGTTGTCTATTTCCTAAACTTATGGGTTTCTAACACATGGTTAACGCTTTGAAGCGATCTCAGTCTGGTTCGGTTTAGGCACTTCTCAGGGCTAACTTCTCCCACGTGCAGTGTCAACAGAGGGTGTTTATCGACGGCTGGTGTTGATCGTCGGCCACGGTTGTCTATTTTAGACAGCAGGGGTTTAGTGCAGGCCACAGATCGTCTATTGACGGCCGCTGGTGGTTTTTGACAACAGGGCTATTCCACCCCATGTGCAAATAGCATTGTTGGCTATGGACACGTGGGTGCTAATAGCATCTGCCATTTTTTTTATCATTGTTAAAAAAACATACAACATTGAGTCAATGTAGATGTAATGTGGCTTTTTGAAACTGATCAACAGAAAAAGAGTCTTTAATGTCAAAGTGAAAACTCTCCACTCCAGGGGCCTCATTTGAAAGGAGAGAGTGGAGAATCCACACGAAATGTTTGAGTACGTACAAATGAGGAAAATGTACATACAGCAAAAAATATTCAGATTTATAAAACCTTGCATATGCCTGCAAGTGCGCAGTTTCCTTTTAGAAATCCCAAATCAACAACCAAGTCCACACTTGCACAAGCCCAACACATCACCTAGTTCACTCAAACAATTACCTATAAATGGTTAAAGAATCGCCCTTAATTAAAACTGATATGCATCTTAATGTCCTTGATAGTCCCTATGTAGGCTATGTCTGTGCAAAAATGGCAATGTCAGAGCTCAAAGCAAAGAATAGAAATTTCTCAGACTGTGAGATTGAGGCGCTTGTTGGGAGGTTGAAGCCAGAAGAACAGTTTTGTTTGGTAGCCATAGCCCTTGCATTACAAACAACAGGACATTTGTTGAGTGGCAACATGTAGTAGGAGCCGTCAAAGCTCTAAGAGCCGAACCATGTCGGAGGGGAAGAAGAAGAAGTGGTTCAACCTCAAAGTTAATGTCAAAAAGTGCATCGTACTGCATAGGCAGAGCGAAGTGCCACTGGTGGGGGCACAGGGACACCGGACCTCTCTCCCTTTGATGAGCGCCGGTGTGGTAACAGAGGAGGAGAGTGACACAGACATGACTGAAGATGAGACCACAGGTGAACCAGGTAAACAACCCAAGGCTTTGTGTGTAATGCACCAAACCTAATCAACAATTTGTTTTCACATTAAAATGCACTCAAGACTTTGTACAATTTTAAAAATGATTTAGAAATAAATTTGCTCCACTCTTAAAGAACTTATGGAAACATAAAAATGTTGTACCATGCATGGCAGCCAACCCATTATTTCACAGACGATGCATCACATTCATACACAGTTGGGAAAGCAGACGTCGCTGCAAATTGTCCTGTCCGCCAATTCCCTCTGGAACGTGCCGGTTGCCAGAAACCCTAGAGTGGTAAAAACCTGTTAAGGGACTGGTATTGGCCGGTCTTTGGAGGTTGGTCGCTCTAAAGTTGGGGCCAATTCAGCACACAATTCCAAGAGAATTAGCAAGTCATTACCATGGGCCAGAAAATCCTTGTGGTACCTGAACACCCTCTCCATCTGAAGCCTGCCACTGGCCAAATCCGCCAACAGTGTTAAAGCAGCCATTGCGCATCGTTACACATGGTCATCACCCAGCCCTTTTATAAACCTTTCACTCCTTGAATGGTGAACTAATTGATGACCCTTGCAAGTGATATTATTAAAGAATTTTATATGGAGTCCAAATAAGTGAAATTGTGAATAGATTGTCTATTTCACTCTTTCCTATGCATGGATCAAAGTTACCATAAATGCAGCACATTTCCTCATCAGGTTTTTTTTTATATATCCCAATTTATGTTTCAAGCCCTTTTTTGTGCATACGCAACAGTTATACATTTTATAGCTATTTTTGTGCAAATCTTGTCTCTTAAGTTGCAGGTTTCTTTTAGGCTGCATCAGGATTTCCTTCAGGTCTTTGCTATATGTGGCTCCATTCATTTTACCCTCCACCGTCACAACCCTGCCAGGGCCTGCTGTTTATTTTATATAGAAGCAAATAAAAGCCTTAAAAGATTTGTCCATTTTCAAGTATTTATGGCCATTACATGCTTCCATAGCCTCAGAATTGATCTACAAACTGTAGGAATCTCAGTTCCCTTTGGACTCCAATCTAATGTTCAAGCCCCTGCACAGCCGTGTTCCATCCACACAGGTGTTTTCACTTTGTTTCCCTGATCAGACCTGTGTGTGTGTGTGTGTGTGGTATTTTGGTGGCCAGCTCAGAGCACACGATGCACAGGTGGAGAGGAACAAACATGTGGGTGGTTTAATTAGATGAAGCTGCGTAAAGTGGGTTGTTGGTATTAGAGAGGAACATGCGTCTTAGACTTTGCGCTGAGAACAGACATTTCAGAACCTGTCTGTTTCTGGCACAACATCAGTCTGCTGCCACTTCTTTGATTTTATCAACAAGAGCAAACTAAACACTTGCAGCAAATGTGCAAAAATAATGCAATGATACTTAAAATGTATTTCAGGATTCCCTTTCTGTTGATCTATGTCAAAAAGCCACATTAAATCTACTTTGATTAAATGTTGTTTAGGGGGAATACTTTTTACAGACCCTGTTTTTATTCTAACAAGCTTATGTTTTGGGTACACCTCAGATGTAATCAGTTGCTTTCAAAAGCTCATTTACATTTTTGTTGTAGCTCACCTGTTACAGAAGCTTGCCAATCTCTCTGACCTCTCACCACTAACACATTTTGGCTGCTGGACTCTTTTTGCTATGCCACCATTGTTTATTAAGCGGTGTAGAGCCAAAATCCCAGCAAAGGCTGTGATTTTTTTCTGTGATGCTGGATCTGGTACCAACCGTCTTACCGCCAACAAAGCCACTTTAATCATGCAAATCAGTAGGATCAGTAAATTAATCCACCAACTCTCATGATTTACACTTCACCTTCATGATTCACTGTCTGGAGGAGGTAGGAGGAAGGAGCACTTCAGATAGAGTGCATATGCCATTTAGATGGACACGGCATCTGGTGTCATGAGTATGCCATTTTCAGCATTTTTCTCATGTGTTCATGTTCAGACTGCAGGCAAATCCAATTCCTCAAATCAGATCTTTAAGACAGACTGTCCTCGCTGTTATTTGCAAGTGATCAGATCGGATTTGTGTGTCCAGACATTCCCAACCTATCTGCATGAGTTGCTGTGGTAGCAACGTAGGCGTCGGTAACTACGTACGCTGGTGACGCAGCTTTCCAAGGTGGAAGCATGAGAAATGGAGATCCATCATCTCGCCCTCCAAACAATCACTCTGTCAAGTGCAGAACTCCTCCATCGCACCAGACTAACTCAGTGACGGAGGAGGCTGGTATACAGCTGCTCTGATGCACTTCCGTGACTCTGCATTTGACTTCGCCGTTGGGTGTCGCGTTGCGAGTGAATCAAAAGACAGTTGAATCCAATTTGAGCGTCCAGACTGAGATGCATCTGTAGAAATCTGACTGGAATTGCATTTCAAACCACCTCCAAATGTGGCTTGGATCCAATTTGCAAAAATCGCATTTCATGTGTTCTTTTCTTTTTTTTTTTTTGCTGTCCAGACTTTCTAAAATCAATCTGGATACAATCTGGATATGCCAAAAGAACTTATTTGGGCTGGCAGTCTGAACAAGGCCTCAGAGACCCTGACAACATCTTTACCCACAACCTGATCCCGGCAAATCACACTGACATGGCTGACTTTTTCAAGGAAAGAGAGAGCAGGTTTGCTTATGATAGCTGCTTGAGAGCTGAGAAATAACACACATGCTTTATCAAGAAGAGAGCCAAGAACAGAAATATGGGGTCTGATGCCTTTCCTTCTTCTTTTAACATGTTCTAGTTTAGAGAGTCATTGCATTCTTTCAACTTTTTCAAGACCGAGATATATAAGCCAGCCCTCCATTTCTCCTCCTTTTGTCAGGCTGTTGTATAAACTAACACATTTGTTTTTAGGCGATGATGATGAATTACAAATGTAGATTACCTGTTGTCCTTTATATTAAGCCCGTTTCCACTATCTTTTTTTTTCATGTAAGGGAACTAGCAAGCTGTTACAGCCATTTTCACACCTCTCTGACAACAAATCCAATGAAGGCTGCCAAAGACGGTAAGCAAAAGATCAGTTTAATCTGTTTACTTTTACATTTCCAAAAAAATCTAACTTGAATTCAGCAAATAACAGATGTGATACACAATATGTTGTCTGTCCTGTTCAATCTGAGATCTTGAGAAACACACCTACACCAGACACACACATAGACAAAAGGATTTACACAAGAGTTTTCCTCTAAACTCATTACTCCTATGGGCACTTGTGTGCATGCAAATCACATTTCTGCTAGTAATTGGATTGCAACAGCTTCCGTTTTCTCTGAATTGATTTTCTTCAGCCTTGTGGTAAACGCTCTCTGTGCCTAGTGTGACCGGCTCCTGCGTGCGTTGGCTTTAGTTAACACTCTAAATAGTGTTTCATTACACCAGTGTGGCAGAATGCTTGACTTCTTGGTTTAATTAAAGACAAGATTAGATTTTACTGCATTTCTCTTCTGCACTCATGTATAAAAAGAGAGGGTGAAAAACGCACAGGTGTCGCTAATGACATTAGCGATGGCTCGTTCCATTGAGCTGAGTCACAAATACATACTCATTTTGAGCATGTGGTGGGAAAGTGACTACACAAAGAACACTCAAAAACGTGAGTGTGCATATTCATAAAAATGCTTGCTTTTTGAGTGTGCTGTTGATGTACAATATTAGCCCACAATTCAATGCACAAAGGAAATGGAGGTGCTGCCTGCAGCTGAAAAACATTCAAACTAATTGCAGATGGAGGTGAGACAGCTCAAGAAAGATGTTGCAAAACAAAAAGATAAAGATAAAATATTTAGCTTTTTTTTGGTGAATTTTAACAGAGCCAGAGCCACAGTTTGATTGATGTTTGTCGGTGCACATATTGCATCATTTCCTGTTAGTAAAAATTGTACTTGATTTCTTGTATACTAACTGCAAAAACAGTACACTTTGGCAATATAAGTATATAGTACAATTAGTATGTGCCATTATTAATGCTAATGCTAATGCTAATGACTACACATCTGTTTGACAAGTCAAAATTTCACACAAACTTCAGAACAATTGATCTACAAACTGTAGGAATCTCAGTTCCCTTTGGACTCCAATCTAATGTTCAAGCCCCTGCACAGCCGTGGTCCATCCACACAGGTGTTTTCACTTGATCAGACCTGTGTGTGTGTGTGTGTGTGTGTGTGTGTGTGTGTGTGTGTGTGTGTGTGTATTTTAGTGGCCAGCTCACAGCACACTGGTGCACAAACATGTGCGTAGTTTATTCAGATGAAGCAGCGCAAAGCGAGTCGTATACCATTCATTAAATCACATGCAAACAACACCAGGCTGCTACAAAATAACCCCATACACCTCTACACACATCAGAGGGGTCCGTTTCCACTCGGCATTCTGCTGTTTATGCAGGAGACATCGGATTATTGGACCTCATTAATCCTGTGCATCATGACCTCCTTTCCAACAGAGGTGGGTTAAATAAAAGTGGGTTGTGCAACAAGGCAAGGTTCACTGACCAGACAGCTTGCTCATGGTCAACAGCACAAATTTGTGCGTCAGAGTTCACCGAAGTTGAACTTGATGCTAAAGATTTTCGCAGATTTACTTCATGTACTCTGCCCTCGTAAATGAATCAACAGAAATTAATTGATTATTCACCTAAACTTTGCCGTTTTAAATGCTGGTGTGATGAAAGGCACCTTTATGCTGTGAGATTTTTGGCTGTCTGAGACGAAACAGAAAACGCACACGTCTGCCGACGGCAGATTTGGAGCTTTGGCAACCAAAGACAAAAAGAAAAATTCTGACAGAAATTCTGTGTCAGAAATAGGACCAAATTCTCACAATGTGACTGCTGCTATGACCCACGTCTACAAACCAACCAATCAGAATACGACAAACTGACACAGAATACACTGGTCGGCATTTGGCCACCATTTTGTAGGTGCCATTTTGCATATGCACACACACACAAACCAAAAAGATGGAGGTGAAACAAAGAAGCTTGTTGGACTCTGGCAAAGAAATATGGTCGAAGCTTGTTTATTGTTTTGCTGCATTTTTTTTAAAACATAAGAGCGCTGGAGATGAATGAGGCGAGCTGATGATGTGCCTCTGCTCTCGTTTACTTTTTGCCATTTACACCATATCTCTGCGATTCACCAGGCATTCATCTCACAATCTGACATGCCTCAAACTGATATTATACAGACTGTTGTGGCAATTTTGTAACAATCCCACTCTGACAACGAGGAACGAGACAAAAATCTCCTACAGCATTGTCACACTTTTAATGCTCACAGCATTTTACACAAGTCAGAGGTTAGTTTGTAATATGCACACCGATGAGAAGCCGTTGACTCCCTTTAAACCCTGGTTCGGTCCTCCCATCCGTGGCGCTGTGACCTTTTGTTACCCTCCTACATTCCATCAGCCTTGGTTCTCATGACAGTTCACAGTTTACAAGCCCTCTGTTCTCAAGACAAAGGGCTCATCCGGTAACATCCCTGTGAGAAGTCTCTCAAGGGTGCCTGTATGTGGTCACTCACTTCAAGTCTTAACACCTGACCACTTGTTACACTGTACAAGATTCAGCATGATCAAACATAATGCAAATTACAGATGTGCATTAAGGTATTCAAACATGATTGTATGTGTAGTGTGTGTAATTTCGCTTACAAATCAGACACAGATTGCGACCAAGATTTTGCTAGACCCATCTCGCACAGTTTGACATGCAACTTACACGACCGTTGTAGCACAGTCTAAGGGTGCCTTAAGCAGGACATGGCAGGACACCTTTATCATTATTAGTACATGACGTTTTGTAACATCATGTAATCCCCTGCATAGCTCTGCCCAACCTCAACCTGAGCACAGGTCTAATTAGGCAGAGTCACTGACAACACCCGAGTGGGTCGAGATCAGAGAGTCCCGTTTTTTCTCCCTTCCTGTATAGACTAAAGTCTGGTTTGAACTGGACACATTTTCAGGACAATGTCTGTAAACCAGACCTTCAAAAATCTATAACGTTAATGACCAGTTTGCATACAAGACATCTCTAACACATAACTTTAAGTTTACTGAATGTAGGCTATAGAGCACTGTAGATAACTTTCCTTAAGCTGACAAACAAAACCTTCCTAGAGTCCGATCTAATGAGCACTTAAGAGCACATTCACTAGACTTCATTGATTGTCTTTATTTTACATTTGCTTAATGTTGAGGCAATCCATTGGATTATATTGGATTATTGGATTTGGATTGCAAACATTCTTAAAAACAGAAAAGAAAAACAGTAAATACTCCTTTCTCACAGAGAGGGCTTAAGCTAATTTATTGTTTCATTTTTTCTGAAAGTTAGACCCATGGTTTTATTTTGTCACACCGTGTTTATTGTAACCCCTGTAACCAGCACAGATCCAAAAATACTGTTGACAGACATTACCCTTAGTTTATTTTAAGTTTAGTGCTCATTTAGGCCTATAAAGCAGACTAGTGTCTGTCTATATCTCAAAAGTTTGAACTGCGTATGAGATCCCTTCAGGCTAAAGACTAAACCTGACGGAACTCTCAAGGCTCTGATATTCGCTGTCTACGCAATGTTCTCCCTTGATTGGGTAACACACCTTCTTTGCAGTGTGTGTGTGTGTGTGTGTGGTCATTTATACTCTGATGAAAGCTCCTGTGCTCCCGGGTATTCAGTGGGATTAACATAATTGTAGTTAATTGCCAAGGAAATGGCCTGTGAGGCTCATCTGCAGTGTTCGCAGAGGGGAAAACAGATTGTCCCTCTGTGGATGCTGGAGTCAGGGGGTCGTCCCTCTCCGAACACTGTCAAACACAATATACACACTCGCTCTACACAGCTCAGAGGGATATAATGCAATTTCCCACATGTTAATGGACATTAATGCATGCACACATGTACACATACGTACTACACAGACCACAACACACAAATGTACTGACTGGCATACATATTAACCGGCACACACACTTAACAGGGAATTAACAGGATCAAACACTGTGTCTGTGATAGATTACCACATCATTAGCGAAATACTGAAAGTGTCATATTTAATTATTTCATAAAGGGTTGAAATTCATTGGGCAGTTATTGGAGCAGAGGTCTAACTGCCGCCCCTCACATCTTAAATTGTGTTACAAAGCAAAACAATTTCTCAGTCCTCTGGCAAACACACTAATGATGATTGATTCAGCCCTCGACTCGAGTGAGTAACTTTTTATTTTACTACTTGCTGCACCAGTGCTTCAGAGTTAGGAGGGGTTGGCAGGTGGCAAAATAGATTCACAGGCCTTCTGTTAACTATGAAATGCCCACTGCCACTGAAATGCCCTTAAACTGTATGTTGGGTACTGCACTGAGGACAATGCTTGGACTAGTTTTTCTGCATCTGTTTGAGACAGGATGTGCCTGATTTTTGCAATGTTATGTAAGTGAAAAAAGGCAGTCCTTGAAGTTTGTTTTGTGTGGGAGTTAAAGGACATATCCTGATCAAAGATAACTCCAAGATTCCTTACGGTGTCGCTGGAGGCCAGGGCAATGCCATCTAGAGAAACTATATCTTTAGATAATGTGTTTTGAAGGTGTTCGGGGCCAAGTACAATAACTTCAGTTTTGTCTGAGTTTAACATCAGAAAATTGCAGGTCATCCAGGTTTTTATGTCCTTAAGGCATGCTTGAAGTTTAGCTAATTGATTGGTTTCATCTTGCTTGATCGATAAATATAATTGGGTATCATCTGCATAACAATGAAAATATATGGAGTGCTTCCTAATAATATTGCCTGAAGGAAGCATATATAAGGTGAACAGAATTGGTCCAAGCACAGAACCTTGTGGAACTCCGTGACTAACTTTGGTGTGCATAGAGGATTCATCATTAACATGTACAAACTGATATCGATCTGATAAACAGGATTTAAACCAGCTTAGTGCGGTGCCTTTAATGCCAATTAAATGTTCTAGTCTCTGTAATAGAATGTGAAGGTCAATGGTATCGAATGCGGCACTAAGACCTAACAAGACAAGTACAGAGACAAGTCCTTTGTCAAAGAAAACAGGGGGAGAGGGGGGGGCATTGCATGCACTAGCCAGAATGGTCGCCATTTTGACATCACAGTCACAGTCACAGTAGAAAAAGCACAGGTGTAAATAATAAAATGAATGATGGCTGAATTCCATTTAGTTGCCTTAGTTTCAGGGTCCTGTATTGTGCATGCTGGCTCTCTTTCACACTCAGTGCATTTACATGCACTTATGTAATGAGGTACTATATAGGCACTATATACACACACACATATTGCATGATGTTCTATTCAAGTGTAATTTTTGGACATTATTTTCCTTTTTTAATCGGAAAAACATGCAGAGTATGTGGAAGTTGTTTTTCTTCCCTAAATAGTGTCTGCAGGTATTTTCTCCACCCACAAGGTAGAGCCTGCATGTAGCCTGAGAAGCTGCACAGCTCCCAGCTGCTGGTTAAGCTTGTTCTGAGTGCACTGTAATAACTGAAGGTGAGTCCTCTGTTCTCTTATCTGGACTAAGAAGACACTGCGCCGAGAGATTTTAGCAAGAAAATCAACCTGAAACAAAAAAGAGAGGGGGACAAGAATAGGATTATAAAAAGTGAGAGGGACCCTGTTCATAAAAAGGTGTACCTGTGCGTTGCCTGAAAATGTGTTTCTATCAATTGATGTTTGCGGCAGAACCGTCTGTTGAACGTCTTGTATGCTGTTAAACTCAGCTGTTGCATCAGTTCCCCTCCCCTCGCTTTATCTTCCGCCATCCTGAGATGGTTCCTCAGAGTCATCACATTTTTGGTGGGCTATCATCTTGTTTCTTCCATCTCTTTTCTTGTATAGTTTGGTGAATTTCTTTGCCTTCTTCTCTGCCAGGTCATCACCATTCATCAGAGTCATGGCCCAATCAGGACCTGCACAGCTCCTTTAAGACATAATCCAATTTTGACTGCTGTGGAAGGTTTTCCATACTCATTTTTGCCTGGACTAAACTCTGTAAGCCTCTTAAGCTGAACTTTTGATGGTACACATATATCTTCAAGACCCTTCACAATCTTGTCCATAGCTATAGTCACCAACATGAATCGGCCAAGCTCCCTCATTCTTTGTGCAATGTGCTGGTGCTTTGACTTCACACGTCTGTGTTTTGCAGTGATTGGCAGTGATTCACCATATCTGCAAATCAAAGAATCACTCCTGATGTCAAAGGACAAATCATCTTGTCACATGTTATTAATGACATCCTGACATCCTCCAGAGGAAGCCGCTATTGGAAGCAGGTGTGCAAGACCTTGTACTCTTCCTCTTGTCTCTTTTATGTCATCCGTCACGCATGATTTTTTACTTCTGCATGAGGACTGATGTCTCCACAAATCCTTTTTAGCAAACATTTCATAACAATGATCCTCAATAGAAGCATTATCAGAGGGCTGATCCATGTCACTAGTTGTCCTCTGCCATTTTTCAGGACTTTGTTATTGTGTTTGACATCTCCTTTATTGCGCAGTTGTTCCAGAAGAACCTTTCTTTCTTTTGATCCTAATGGAAAGCTGAAGGCATGTATATTTTTTAACAGACTGACTACAGTCCAGCTGACAACTTGGTCTTGGTATGGTCAAAAAGTTGCAGACAATGCTCGGGACTCTACTTTCATTTAAAAACAATCATCTTCTGTGTGAGAGTACAGAATAAGCAGACACTGATTACAGTCCACTGTAAAAGTTTCACGCTCAGTATAAAAACAACCGACATGTAAATGTGTTAATTTACCTTTAAGGAAAATTTCAGACATTTTGGGAAATACATGTATTTGCTTTCTTTACAAGGGTTTATTGAGAAGATGAAACCACTTTCATGTGTGTACGCTAAATATGAAGCTACATTTACCTAAAACTAAACTCTAGCTTTGTATTTAGCGTACACACATGAGAGTGGTTTCATCTTCTCATCCAGCACTTGGCAAGAAAGCAAATAAGCATATTTCCCAAAATGTCAGAACTATTTTTTTAATATTTCATAATATCACATCCATACCTTCACTAAATTTGGACATAGCAAAGTTTTGGTCAGCTGGAACAATGTGTGTGTTTCTAGTGCTGTTTGGTAAATTAAACTGTTTAACCAAGGTCAAGGAGCAGACTGGCTCGTGCTGAGTAACATCCCATTCATGCAGACCAATTGCTCTTAAATGTTGCACGGTCCAGGTTCAAAACAAAACAACGTGCTTTTACTGTTTTAGCTTCAACACTATGGAATTGCCTCCCCCTCACTGTGAGGTCAGAAACTTTTAAAAACCCTCTTGTACAGACTGGGTTTTTTTTTTTAAGTTTGCTGCTTGCAATTCCTATTGGTTTCATTTGTCTTTTAATTTTGTTTTGTGTGTTATACTGATTTTATTGTTGAGTATCTGTTTCTGTTTTATAAATTGTATTTTTGACTTGCTGTGTCATGCTGTATACTATTATGCATTTTATTAACTGTGAAGCACTTTGGAACTGCTGTCTTGAAAAGTGCTATATAAATAAAGCTTGCTTACTTTAACCATATAAAAGCTCATTATGAACTCATGTCTGCACAGCTCATTCTGTTACAGGAAACCTGGGTCCCAAACACTGTAAATCCCACAGAACCTTATACACTAAACAACAAATGACAACACTTCAGTGGTGCAGGTCATGGAAAAGACATTGCAACCTACTTAACTTAACCTCATCCAGTTTGTCTTGTTAAACTGAGCTACAGAAGGCAAATTCCAAGTAACGTCCATTGCCTCAAATGTACTGATTGTAACCAATGTGTATAGATCCACAGATGCTAATATACATTTCTTAAACACCTTGACCGACTTCATCCAAAACCATTCAAAAGCCCACGCTGTAATGGGAGACGCGGACTTCTGCCCAGAAACAACCCAATCATTCAGCCAAAAAACTATCACTTCCATCCAGCAATAGTATACTCCTACATCCACACACACAGGCGATAGATGCCTTGATCAAATCTACTTGAGATGGACTCCACAAGTGGAGTGCAAAAACATATCAGTGAAAACCAGAGACATAAATATAGACAGTGCAGGTAGTGCGGTTGAACTGGAGCCCCTGGGACTGGGCCCTCCAACAATGTGTTGGCACCTCTATGTTTGTGTTCAATGAAGAACTGACTTTAAATTCATAAGGGTGCCATTTGCTATATATGCCCTCAAATGCCCCATCTCATTTTTTGTTGTTTTTTTTTTGTTTGTTTTTGTAAAATAGTCAGTAGCAATATATAACAAAGTTATATGCTTACTCTACATAAACTATAAAACTATAAATAAACTATAAAAAACTATCCAATAAAATTAATAATTTCTTATTTTCTTTGGTAGTTTTGTCATATACAGATATGCAATGATGATAGCTGGGTAATGTGTATGTTCAATGATGTCTCTATTTGATCATGTGACGAGACTCTACAAGATACGGTAGCTAATTTAGGCGCAAAATCTGTCAAGACTGACAAGCTCAGCACATCTGCAAGCAGGGCAAGCAGTCATGCCTGAACATCAGTAAGTAACTCATTCGACTGTAAAACCCACATTGTTGGTAAAATATATATATGCCTAATGGTATGTGTGTGTGTGTGTGTGTGTGTGTGTGTGTGTGTGTGTGTGTGTGTGTGTGTGCGCTTCATGAGTAGTAACTAGCGCGCACTAGGGCCCATCATAATTACCTTATGCCACTGGTGAAAACTTGCTATTACTCAGATCATGAACCAATTTCTGTTATATGTAAATAATAGATAAAATATTAAATATAGATAAAAGAATAAATACGCTGTGAGACAAGATCTTGTCTTTGTCTACCTAAATTGGTTTACATGTGTCTTGCTTGTTTGCTTTTTCCTTTCTTCTTTCCAGCTCAGAAGTGGATTACCGTACATTATTTTATTACATAAAATAATACAACCTAAACTCATCAACATATTGAAAAAAATCACACCTAACTTCATGTTCTACGTGATCTTCACCCCTATCACCCCTAACAGCCCAGCGATGACATCTTTAACCTACATCATTATTAATCATCCTACTATGTATGTTTATATTGTTACACATCAGTTATACCATGTATTGTTTTAATACACATGTTCCAATAAAAAACAGATAAATACGTCAAACTTCACTCCCTCCCTGTGTATGCTCATACCTTTCACCCTGGATAAACTGTATAATATACTACCAAATGAACAAACTCTACCATTTACTATTACTGAGTGTCATTTGCTTCAAGTTCCCTTACAAATCATAATCTTAACATATGAGTGGAAAGTCTTGTTTGTGCAACTGCATCTATAACATTTTTTGACTCAAACGTAGCTTTACCATGTCACGTGATATGCTACTTCAGTACAGTTTTAACAACAAATATTACTGGGACCACCACAGAAGATTGCAGATGAACATTTAATATCCAGGAATTCACATTATAGACACTACCACTGACTATCCATGTGACAATTTGGCCACAATTTAGCACATTGACCATCCACGGTCCAGCCATATACTAGGTTTTGACCCAGTCTTGTTTTTTCTACAGGCTCAACTTGCATCTTCAATCCCTTTATATGATTTATATGTGACATGAGATATATGTCTTGTTGTAGGTACTATGTATGTGTGGCCATCCTGCTCTACTTCCTTCCTCTGCTGGTGATGGGTTGTGCTTATCTGGTGGTGGGACTGACCCTCTGGGCCAGTGAGATCCCTGGAGACTCTTCTGACCGCTACAAGGAGCAGCTGACCGCCAAACGCAAGGTAACCTGCATTTTAGATAGCTGCCCACAGCTTTTGGATTACAAACTATTGTAATCAGATTACTCCAGCCTTGTCACATGCGCTTTTGTACACTGCAGCCCTGAACAGGACGCGGCTGCAATGTTCACGTCTGCCTGCATTTGTCCTCCAGTGATGAAATTATCATCACAGAACCATGAGCCTGAATCCCAGCCCTCTCTCCTTATATCCTCTCTTCTTTGGTGGTTTTCCAGCCTACCTATTGTCTTTTAGGCCACCGCAGTCTCTTCACCTTCTGTTTTCACCATCAGCTCTCCCCCGTCTTTTTCAGTTATCTTTTGTGGCCCGTGCTTGTCAGGTGTGTTCACAGTTTCAGTGTTGCAGTTCTTTACAGAATACTCTCCTAATGAAGACACTTGCAGAGACTTGTCTTTCTGACCCTAGTCCCCTATAAAATGAGAATGCTATGAGGTTTTACACAGACATGTTTACTAAGGTGTCTGTGCACTGTTGAGATCAGTCCCTGCAGGTCAGTCTGTGAACATTTACTCTGATAGATTTTTTGAATTTACTTACTGTATTTCATCCTATTTTACTTGAGTTTTCTGTATTTTAGATTGCTCCATCACTTTATGTTAGCCATGCTAGCGTCAGGTGGTCCACCACTTTTCACCAGACTTTAATAGCTACAGAGACTAACGTTTCCGCATGCTAATAAGGTTAAGCTTTCTGCTTAGCATGGAATGAAAATAAAAATAAAGTGACAGTTTGACAGGGGATATTGTCTCAAGCCGAGCCAGCAGCATGGGATTTTGTGCAGTTGTTAGCTAGGGAGCTCTCCCCATCCCCCAACCGCATCGCTTGAAGTGAGCAGAGCAGAGACAACAGCACCACAGTTTGGCTTACTAGCTAGCTTCCCGGGTGGTCCAGAGGCAGGGTCTGATGTTTCTGCATTAAGTAAACTTAAATATTTTTAAATGATTCATTTTTTTGTCAGACATTGTACGGTCCTTGGAGGTGCGTCTTGCCACAACTTCGCATGCTAACTGAAGCGAATAATGTGCAGTCTTTGAAAGATAAACAATCTAACCTTTTCTGTTTACACTGAAATAATGCCACAACATTCAGAAACGCAATACTTGAACTATACATGATTAAGGGACATTATTTCAACCGTAAATGTCAAGTTTATTTCTTAATGGTTATATTTTTATTTATTCTAAAAAAACAAATGAATGAAATTTGGTCAGGCGGAGCATCCCCCCATTGTCCATGAGCACCGTCTGTACTTGACAGTTCAAAGCTTCTTCTGGACGGACAGATTTGTTGCCACTTTATACCACAGAGGCTTGTTAAGGAAAGAGAAGATGAATGCTGAGTCCTCAGATGGAGACAATAATTGCAGTGCACCTTGTTTCATCAAAAGATTTTTTTAAAACAAGCAGGAAACTGACAATACCTGCTGTAACATTGTTGTGATTGATGGTTTTCCTGGACAGGTTTTACATATTTTATGTTATTTATGGGGCAAGTATACTGTTGTACTTTTTATGACAGGTTGAAATCCAGACTGGAGGAGGAAGCAAAACTGTAAAAATGAAAACAAAACGGTGCTGTCATGTGTCCAACAGGTGGTGAAGATGATGATCGTGGTAGTGTGTACATTTGCCATCTGCTGGCTGCCCTTCCACGTCTACTTCCTGCTGCACCAGTTCTTTCCTGACATGTTTGAAGAACAGTTCATCCAGCAGGTGTATCTGGCCATCATGTGGCTGGCTATGAGCTCCACCATGTACAACCCCATCATCTACTGCTGCCTCAATGACAGGTTAGCCAGCACCTACACACCCACACACACACAAATGTATTGATGTATTACTCATTTACTGTAAATGGTGCCCTCATATATTAGGGGTTAAGACGCCGACCATGAACCGCAACGTCTCCGATTGGAGTCGGACCAGGCATCTGTGTTGCATCTCTCACTCCCTCATTTCCTGTCATTTCTCTACTATCTGTAATAAAGGCTAAAATAGCCCCCACCCCCCAAAAAAACTAGCAAGCCATGCTGCTGAGATGAAAAGAGAGAGACTGCTGCGGACTTGAATTCGTATTTTAATGCAAGCGTGTTATTGAGTTGAATTCATTGAAACTTGATTTTTTTTAAGTGAGCTACCTTGCCTTCACGCTGATGTCTGAGGTTGTTTTCTGTTTCCTTTATATACAGTCCATCAATCTGTCATGTGACTTATAGATCACTGTAGAAATATAAAAGTCTATTAATACAAAGCATAACAACACAACATTACAACCAACTTTTCAAAATACTCTAGAAAATACAGTATTTCAAGGTTAAACCTCCATTTTCTAATACAAAGACGCTAACTCTATAGTTTTTAAACTCTTTATTTTTTTCAAAATATGGAATATTTAAATCCATCTTGTCAAAGTCATGGATAACCCTTTTCTAATTTTTAAAACACCACCCTGATGATAGACAAAAGGCAAGATAGGCAAAAAATGAATAAAAGTGAATAAAGTGTAAGTGGTGTACTTGAGGAGAATTGTGCAAATGCTTTTATTTGTGAAACCTGTGCAGGAAGTGTCATTGACAGCAGCTTTACACCGGTAGAAAGAGCAGCAAAGTAGAAGCAGTTAAATGAATTAGTGAGTGAACAGTACTGTTGAGGTATTGTTTGGATGCACTGTTGGTTTAATTATGTTGTTGTTGTTGTTGATGGTATTTGCGACTAGATCATCATTTGAATGCTGGCTCTTATTTGAGAATGCACAGTAGTTGTAAATCATTTCAGAAGTAATATTACAAATTAATTTCCTCCCTCGGTGAAGTGTTTTGTTACACTATTCATAACTTCATGAATTGAATCGTCTTGTCATTTATTCATTGCAATTCCAATATAGACTGGTGCTTCTTTCCTCATGTAGATTTAAAAGATCACAAAAAGACAATTTCCCCACTTGTAAGCAATCACCAGAAATGAAAAAATGTGGACGTTCAATGTATTTTTTGTCCTTTGACAAGATAAAGTACTGGCAATATATACACTTTTTTTCTTAAAGAAAAGATGACAACTCTTCAGGTGAAAATGTTTTTTTTTCTTGTTTAGCAGCAATCATATTGTCCTTCAGGACTGCAGCCAATGACACATACACACAGTCAGGTACACTCATCGCATAGCAATATCCCATCCTCCACTGCTGCCTTAGTGACAAGCAGTGACAAACTCTGCCGCCACACTAGAGAGGCTGCTTATGCTCACTTTGAGATCACTTGTCTAGAAAGAAACTCTCTGAACCTCAAAGACTTCCACACATGGACTGAAGTTAGAATAAACTTCAAACTTGAAAACCCGTGTCTGGAACTGGCTGCGAACATCAACACTTCAAAACTCAAACTGTGGGGTTATTAGCATTCTGCCTGTCAATTAATTCAATATAAAGATCGTTGTTTGGCAAAATAAAGACAGATGGTCAACTCTGCTTGTTGTCTTTAATCAATCATCTCCCATTGTCTTCCATTGCGGCCACCTGTTAATTGTCTTTGTACTGTCGGAGAAATGAGATTTCACACTTGGGTGTTTTCGCCTCTGAAATTCATTAAGTCCTAAAAATGAAAATATGTGGGTTGGACCGCAGTGAGCTGAGGTTTAGTCATCATTCTGTACAGGGTATCGACCGGCTTTTGTCTCTATCAGCTCAGACGATTTAAATTCAAATGTGTGACCGACGATGGCCCTCTCCTTTCATATTCCATCAATCTCTTCCCATCTCTCAGCGATTGGCATTTTCCCTCTTCCCCCCTTCACTTCTCTCCCTGTCTGGGCTTTCTATGTATTTGTGTGTGTGTGTGTGTGTGTGTTTACTGCGGTGAGGTGTTTCCATTCAGTTGCCAGTCCCTTGTGATGCCTGCATCTCATCTGCACAATTCTTATTTTAGTCATCTCTTCCTTCTCTGGTTTTTCTCTTAGTCTTTCAATAAAGGTCATCAGTAAATGTCACATGCAGCATTTAGTGTTAATTAACATTAGAATGCGTCGGTTACTCACAGTCTTTGCTCTTTGCCTGTTTTTTATTTGTTTTTTTACATGACATCTGTGTTAGCCACTGTACAGTACAGTACAGTCAGAATCAGTCAGCCTTCTGTTCAACTCTGGTTCTACATCAAGCTGTAGCATATAGTAAACAGTCTTGTCAGATTGGAAAGATTTCAAAAGTGGCTGCTTTTTATAGTGTGAAGAGTAAAAAAAAATGTTGTTGCAGCTGAATATGTAAAGACTGATTTGGTTTAGGATCACTGTGATTTTATTTATCTGGGATTTCTGTAAACTGCATTGCATGCTCATCTAACTAAAAAACACAACAATAGTGTCATTACTTTATAATATGACTAAAATATGTATTATATTATCTGTATTCAATCCTAGGCTAGTTTATAAAATAAGCATACAGTAGTATATATGGCTGTAACTAACGATTATTTTCATTATAGATTAATGGTTGAGTCTATAAAATGTCAAAGAATTGTGAAAAATGCTCATGACAATTTACCAGAGCCCAAAGTGACGTCTTCATATTGCTTCTTTGTCCAACCAACAGTCCAAAACCCAAAGACTCTTTATTTACTGTCAGAAATGACAAAGAAAAAGCAGCACATTTTTCAGTCATGAAAAATGACTGAAACCATTAATTGGTTATTAAGTAGCTGGCAATTAATTTTCTTTCGATTGACCAATCGATTAATCGACTAATCATTGCAACTCTAGAAGTATATCCATACACCTGACCTCATCTGTGATCTTCATCCCTCACGTGCCATTGACAGACCATGTTGTGGCTGTAGAGACCCATGATGTTGTATTCTCTTTGGTGTATAACTGCTTTGAACAGAGAATGAAGAGTTCATGGACTTTCTTGTGTTCTCTTTGAAAGTAATCCAATGTTAGAGGATTTGTACAACATTGGATGGATGTTGTTGAGGATGTTAAGGAATTTTAGGCAATTTTGTTGATAATAATAAGAAAACAATTGCACCTGCTGTGACCTTTAAACTTGCATTAATTGATTTTTTTTTCCACATGGGGGCAGCACAACAAGCTGTAAACGCAAATTTCCTAATAATGTAATTGTAAAACTTAATAAGACTAATCTGTGCTTTTCTTGCACAGATTTCGTGCTGGTTTCAAACAAGCCTTCCGCTGCTGCCCCTGCGTCCCTCGAGGCTCCTACGAAGGCCTGGAACTCAAGTCCACCCGCTACCTTCAGACCCAGACAAGCGTTTACAAGGCCAGCCGGATGGAGACCACCGTGTCCACTGTCCTCCAGGTTGCGGACGACATGGAGCAGCCCAAGGTCAAGGCGATAGCGGGTCCAGGGCCCGGTGGGGTTGCGGTCGGGGCCAGACCACACAGCTCCTCCCTGGACCTCACCTCGAATGGGTCATCATCCCGCAGCGTCTCTAAAACAGTATCAGAGACGTCCAGTTTCTACTCCAGTAACAACCTGCAGGAATAGACCTCAGACACAGGTGGCATTTTGCCGGACAGCAGGGAGAGAGAGTGAGTTGACTGTTCACATTGCTGCTTTTGCCGGCGTGTCTTCCTGCAAAAGTACAGCGTGAATGTGTGAGTTTGTCTGCCAGTGACTGTGGACTGAGTTTTTGATGAATACATTTCCAGTGTGTTCACCGGAACGTCATGTTGGGTAATTTGCAAGTGAGATTAAGTCCCTGTTCACTGAGCGCTGTCTTCACCCTCAACGCCCTCGTATAAACTACTCATGCTGCTCACAGTTAATGATCAACTCCCATTCAAAAGTTTTGCTCAGTGTCAAAAAGGGATGATGGGCACTTCGACGACATGAGCACATTCCAGTTCAAATAATAAACTGAAGCAGACACTAGCGTCTCCAATCTTCACAGCCCCTGCTTGTCACACCAGCCTTCTCTCAGTGCAGAGGGGAGGTTCACACATCCGCAATCACACAAGCTGTGTGACTTCACACAGTCTATTTTGGAGTGGAGCTGAGACCAGCATGCTTTGAACACAGCAGCTCCTCATTTTAACAAAGGTGTTCTCTATGAAGATAGATAGTTTTCAGAAAGTTCTCTATACCTCTAATGGAGAAAGCCTGGTTTTCACAGGAACTCTCTCCCCAGAAGATCCAAAACAGAGCAGCCAAAGCAGATGTGTGGTTCCAGTTGAAAGGCTCTCCCAGAAGAGGTGATGGTGAAGAAAAACAACCAAGCATAAACTCTGAACTGTGTGCGCGTGTGTGTGCGAGCTGATCAGAATGCCAACTCTATCTCCCCGAGCAGGATTTCCTGAGCAATCCAATGTGCAAGACGAGTGCCTGTCTGGCTGAAGGAGTCCTCAAAGGATACCCTGCAGGCGTTGTTGAAAACTTCTGGCAATCACCTGAAACGCCGGCGGTGTCTTTCATCTGGCTAAACATTAGCTCCCAAACAGCTGGGAGCATCATGTCTGAAACATAGACGTGCTTCAGGCAACAGCGAACCTCAAGTGAAAACTGACTAAAACCCAAACTGCCCAATATGAGACTTCAAACCCAGATGTAGTCCTCCGTGAACCCAAACAACGCTGGTATGTAGCTTGGAGATCGCTCTGCAACGGACAGCAGATGAAACATTGCAGTTTCCAACAGAATCAATACAGTTTCACAATAATAATGACCTGCCTGTGTAACCCGCTCCACCTTTATCAGACACATGACTCTGGGTTGTCATCTAAATGCAAGGCACCACTTTCAAACTGTGAAATATTTATGCGACTCAACTATTTAGCTGCTCTACCCTTCCACCTGGCAGTAACATGCAATCCGTGTCTTAATGCGATTTTGGCTGGATTACATTTACACCTGATAAATGTATCTCCAGTACAAACTTTTTGTTCACATTTCTTGTTCATTTGTGTGCATTTTCTTGGTATTTGGTGGTTTAGGTGATCACTTCTTCTGATTCTTTCAAATATCCACATCTCATACGCTGTCGCTCCATCCAAATGTAATCCAGTCATACAAGATGCATGTTAAGATCAGGTTTAAAGGGCATCGTTGCAGCCTGGAATGTGCACAGGCAGCCTGTTAGCTGTAGCTCTCTAATGTGCAGTGATGTGCCTTGCTGCGTAGCATAATGTCTGTAAAAGGGCGAGGGGAGCAGAGACACAGCTCACTCTGCTGGGGTCCAGGAAAAGGAAGGTTAGCAAACAGGGGCTACGGAAGCCCTCTGGGATAAACTGTCCTAACCTCCTACAGTGGTAAATACACACACATACGTACATGCAGAAACATAACCACTGTAATAAATGACAAGCTTGGCATGGGATTTTAGTTAAAACATATTAAGCTTGTCTCACAATATTCTTAGTCAAACTGTCAGCATTACAGTGGCAAATAGTTTGATCAGTTTCAACATATTTCACTTTATATCGTGATTATCAAACTTCTTTCAAGATATTTACTTGCCACAAGTTTCAGTTGAAAGATTGCTTGCAGTTTTGTTTTTTTTTTGTTTGTTTTTTTATAATTTCTTAAAGGAAGTTGAGTTAATTAATGACAGCCAGGATATTTTACTGGAAATATCCTGGGGTGAGCTTAATAACTAAATCCTTGAGATTTACATATTTGCTGTGTACAGAACAAACACAGGCTTTAACCAGGCACATCCACCAAACAGTGAAGCTGTAATTTATCAGACATTCACTCACACAATACAAGAAAAAAAATCCATTTTAATAAGTCTTAGTATTTCATTCTAAAAGATATATTTTTCTTGAAAGAAGAGAAACAGGTTTTGACAATTCAGCTTGCTTTGCATTGGAAATCAATTCAATAGTCTCACTGCTCTCACATAAACATATACTTTGTGAAAAATAGGACTCGATCCTTGATTAAATCATGTTTCAAGATGGATATTCTTTGCAGTGTGCGTACACAACACATGCACACACATACAGAGAGTGATCACCTGTTGACACCCATCATTCTACTTTCACACACACACACACACCCTACAGAACCCCCCCGACTCCTGGTCTATTCTCAGTGCACAAACGCTGTTGTTATAAATTCCAGTGTCAGCTGACATGAAACTGAGGAGCACGTGTGAAACAACGTGACTTTATTAGAATCACAACGACAATCAGTATCATCTCACTTTATTCACTCAGTACAAAGCTAACAAAACTTTGTCTTGGAGACGTGGAAACATGTCCAACACTAAGTACACACATGGTGCAGGGACAACAGGAGGTCACACTGAGTGCAAAGAGGAAATGCAGGACATACAACAGACATCATGAAAAAAACGACCTGTCATCACCATAGCTGACGTTCCACTTTTTCACAGAGGCTAGAATATAAAAGTAAAACATCCTACAGAGCTTTTGGGACATTAATGTCATGGCCAAGTCATCAATTCAGTGATGAGAACATCAAAATCATAGATTTCTGGCTTTGATGCTTAATGCTAACACGGTAAGTGAGTGATAGTCTGAGACTTCAATTCAAAGTAAGAAGATTTAGAGAATTACTCAAATTATAATACACATTTGGTGGGATAGTGATACTGAAGACTCATACATTTTAAAAATGATTACATCATTTGATAATTTAATGACATATCATTAACCAAATACTGTATATTACTGTAAGTGATATAGCCAGGTTCATTTATGAATATCATGCAATCATTTATGGCACAGTGATTTGTACCTGTCACTCATCACCCCCACTTTCAATTAGTATGGAACCACAAGGATATCATATGGAATACAGGGAAAGCACACCTTTGTAAAGACATGAAAATAAAATATTTAATTATGTATAAAATATTTTATTTCTGTAACACCTTATTCTTCTAAAGGTGTGTTAGGACCAAAAGCAAAGCGGATTTTGTACCAACTGCACGTTAGCTGTAAGCTAGCTAGCGCCAAACGCACCGACTGCGTGTGGGGGAGTGTGCCTGCGTGTTTGTGTTCGCTTCACACAACACAGAGACTATTTTCCTCCAGCCTCTCTCCTTCTCCTTCTCGTCTCAAATTACAATAGATATTTTTTGCTCAAGGTGAAACATTTTCAACACATTGTCTCAACGCACAGTGAGGGTCTGAAGGCCAAACTGAACCTCCTGTCTATCCTGGCAGTCACTGAGAACAAACAGTGGAGTTTATAGCTGCTTTCTATAATTTACACCGTAATGTGGCTTTTTCCATGGCCCATTTAATATGATATATTCACCAGTAACAACCTTAAAGTAAACACCTGATAAATACAATCTGATCTCATGCTATATTCCAACTACAAGTTGACAAGAACTCCCTGAATGCACAGCTAGGCAACTGAATGGCCTGCAGTAGATTTGGGGAAACTGGTGGTTGCAAAGGGTGTTTCTCATCTGCATTCTGAGTAATGGGACTGCCCTTGATGACCTGTTATTGTGTCTAGAAATGCATGGAGACAACACGTGTATATGCTGAAGTGTTAGCAAGATGCCCACTATTGTCCAACACTAGATTCACACCAGTGTATGGTACGTATCAAAGTGTCTACTATAACTCAACAGTGTATGCTAAGAGTGTTGTCTTGGAGCCCACTACAACTCTGCATAATGTGTGCTTAAGTGTTAGCAACGTCACAGGCAGTGGATTAGCATAAATGATGTTGGTGGCTTAAAGCCCCTAAACTTCAAATCCTGAGTATTCCTCTATAACATTAAATATGAATGAGTAGGTAAGCAACAATCACAGTTCAACTTTGTAAAAATAATGTACTTAGTTATAATTTATTTTACAAGAGTTTAACACTTGCAAACTCAACTAATCTGCTTCATCAGGACTGTGTGGGTGTGGTTTGATCACATTTGATTGACAGTGGCCTGGCAACATGAGCAAACAACCCACTACTCATCAGACTGATTCTTATAAGCTAAATCCTGATTGGTGCACAGAAGTTAAGTGACATCTCATTATTTCCAGTCCCGCCCACTTCAAACCAATGAGGAGAGCACAGAGAAAAAATTGCAGAAATATATTTGTGAAATAACCACAACTGTTCTAACTTTGGCAGAAAATGTTGTGTTAATGTGAGTAGCTGATTTAAAAAAAAAAAAAGTTAAGTTTTAAATTTCCAAAATCCAGTCAAGCATCCAATTTATTTATAGGCCTGAAAAAGAAATGAAGTGGTAGCTTCTCCTGTCAACAGCAGTGACACTCTATCACTCCTTTACTTTGTTTGTTTTTTGAGCAGAAGCATTCAGAGATGTAAATCAGACTGAAATGATATTCTATAACTAAATGTCTATCTGCTGGGCTGGTTTGGCCACAGAGCCCCAGATAGAGTGAGCCAGGAGAGAAGGAGAGCATTGAGGTTGATGTCATTAGAACATACTGTAGTTATCTGATTACAGTATGAACGAGACCTACACCCTTGATGCCTCCTGCCCTGATAGGATGATTTGGAGTCAGTGAGCTGGATAGGAAAATGTTCCTTGTCCGCATGTACTCCTGCAAGTAAATTAGCTCATATAGTGAGTGTACAAGAGTGCAAATGCGTTTGTTTGTGGTTGTGTTTCCTTATGAGGACCAACAAACCTCTCAAGGACAGTGAGTTTAGGAATAGCTTCACCACAACACTCAGCCAAATCAACCATTTCAATTCACCGCACCAGCATCAAAGCTACCACAGCTACAACCACAGCCTGTCACAATCACAGCCAAGGCAGCAGACCAGCAGACCTTTTTTTGCTTTTGATATAAAGTGATTTTTCTTCTCACTCTTTCATTTGGATCATTTTTATAGGCCTGAATAGGTAAAACTACAGTGTTAAAAAAAGCAAAACTTAGAGAAAACACAAAAAAATAAAGTAAAGTGTAGTTTAGTGTAGCAGAATTTAGTTGTTTTTTTTCCTGCCCCAGTAATCATCTTTGTGACCTCTTAGGGTATTTTCACACCTATAGTTGGTTTGCTCTGGTCCGAATCAATTGATGAGTTTGTAAACTTGGAGCGGTTTCCCGTTGGTTCTGTTTCTTTTCACACAGAGAAAAATCCAAGTGAACTACAATGCATCACTACAAACCATGTGAGAACATTCACTCCACTTATTGGTCAGATGTATCTGGGGCGGGAGCAAGAAAGTAAATACAGGCAGAAGGTCCTGTGTTCTGAACTAGTGTGTATTTCTGTGAGAGAAACATTGCTGGTTGGTTCTCCGGCTAGCTACTGCTACTAGAAACAGTTTGCATGCTCTGCCGCATCCCAGAATGCAAAGCACACCTGGCTACAGGAGCCATTTAGCTCAAAGTTGCGGAGTACATCTGGTAGTTGGGACTGATCGAGGTCAGATCACGTTCCGCGAGACCAGCTCCTCTAAAGGGTCTCGGTGCGGTTGTTTTGGTCCGCACCTGAGAGCAATTGCTGTGTTCACACCTGCCCAAACAAACCGCTCAAACCGGGCAAACACACCAGGGTTCATTTTAACCGAACAAAACAGTATAGGTGTGAAAACGCCCTTAGATTAATCTTGCGACTCCTTGTAGGAGGGATGAAATGTGCAGAAATGATCTCCACAGGTTCATAGAGTGGTTAAAGTTTGGATTTCTCACAGAGCCTTCACCAGAAACAGAAACAAAGAGAGGTTAGAATTAAGTTTAGGCTTGTGTTAGGCCTTCAGGGCTGTAATTGATGGAAGGTCCTCACAAGGACAGCAATACAAATATAAGTGTGTGTGTTT
>VMKM01001324.1:0-154489 GCA_008360985.2 Macquaria ambigua | reverse complement strand
CCCTTCTCTTTTTTAACGCTTGTGATGTCTGCATTGGCCTGTTTTGGTGTGACCAATCATCCACTCCAAAATTTACGCGCAAAATCAAAACACCCGCCCACACAAAAACCCTGCATCACGATTGGCTGCTTCCTCCTGGCGACGACCTACCTTGCCCTCTGCCTCCTCCTGTGTGTCCGCCCCCTGGCCTGCCCTGCCCTGCCCTGCCCTGCCCTGATTGGCGGCTGCTTCTTCGTGCCCTCTCTGTGATTGGCTGTGCTGATGGCGAACGGTGTAGTTCACCAAAATATGGGCTTCTTGCTGACAGGTACCACTTCTGTGAGAAGTGTTTCAACGAAATCCAAGGCGAGAGTGTTTCCCTGGGGGACGACCCCTCCCAGCCTCAGACGTGAGTACCATCACACTCCTGCCTTCCTCTCGCACACAGCAGACAACAGCTCTCCCATCGAAAACTTAGTTTCTCAAGTGATTTGTGTCCAGATGAGGAGTTATGCAAGTCTGATATGATCAACTTCACACATTGAATGTACCAGATGTTATTAACTCTCCATATTTTGGATATCTAACCCCCAAAAGGATCTTGTTAACAAAGAGATCACACAAGCATGAATTTAACCCTTTAACATTCCCCTTTTTATTTTCCCCTAAGTAGCTTTAGGGTTAGAAAACTCATCTTTTTCCTCAGTGTCTGACAGTATCACACATATATTCACTATCAGCTTGTTCCAGTTCGTCATTGAAGCTATACAGTGTTTACATTGTGGGAAATATTCAAAACCGAGACTCCATGTTTTTTTATGGCTGCACCACTCCATCAAATGGAAATATTATACAGTAGACATCTTGTGCATCATATTTGCTATCTTTGCTAGAATTTGAAGTGAAGTTCTGTTGAGCTGCAACGATGAATCGATTAGTCGATAGACAGAAAATGTATTGCAGACTAGTTTGCTAACCCATTAGCAAAAAATCAGGCATTTTTCACTATTTCGTAACACTTTATAGATCAAATGATCAATCGATAATGATAATAATCGTTAGTTGCAGCCCTAAAGTGCACAATGTTTGGCTGCACAACAATGTTTGAGTTTGTAATGACTGATCCACCAGCAGCCCAGTGGGGTTTAAGAGGTTAAAGATCATGAAAAGCTTTGATTCTTTTGTAATTGCTTGAAACTCTTGATTTCTTCTCTGGAGTTCAGTTTTAGTTTTGACTGCCATTTGGTCGAAATGTATAAGATGAATCTAAACATTATATAAAGGACCTTTTGAAACAAAGTCCTTTTTTCTTATTGGGTGATTTCTTTTTTGTCATATACTTGAATTCTTTCGGTCTTCCTCATCACCATCTTACAGTAACCATGTTGTATTTAAAAAGCCCCTGCTGTTAACTCTGAAAAAAGAGTTAATATCTCTTATTTTAGTGGTGGGATAAATAATCAGTTTAACAATCTGTAGTGATGAAATATTTAGCTAGTGGGCACATTTTGAATTTCTACAAGCATTTTCTGAATTGAGGATTCTGCCGTCTTCAGAGGATTACCTTGTTGTGTCTGTTACAGTAGTTTACAGTTTCCTGATATTTCCCGCAGGTCCATCAACAAAGACCAGTTCCAACGAAAGAAGAACGACACACTTGACCCTGAGTTGTACGTCCCCTTCTTGACTCATTAACTTTCATTTATTATTAATCCGCACCATCTCCAGTGATGCTGTGAGATTTGTGAGATTTATGTATTTAGTTTAAATTGCATCATGATTTTTGGTACTGTGGTTGTATATAAATAATGATAAATTATGTGATTAAGTATCATTTGTGAATAATAGTTATGATATAAAAGATTTTGTTTTTCAAGTAACAAACATATTTTAAATGTTATAACTTTTTGCTTAACTTATTTAGCGACTTTGTTGCTGCTGCAGAGGAACAAACTGGGTGTTTTCATTATTTGTGACAGCCTGCCTTATTAACTTTGGATATCGTGTCTGTCTTTTGTCTTCTCATTCTCTCTCCGCTCAGACTTGTGGAATGTATTGACTGCGGTCGTAAAATGCACCAGATCTGTGTCCTGCATCATGAAACCATTTGGCCGTCAGGGTGAGTCAGCTATCATACACGCACACACACCTTCTGTACGTTGTGTTACGTGACTGGGTCTGAAAAATAAATTTGTATTCCTTTAAAAAGCTTTTAGAATTGTCCAAAACATCAGTAAAGGTGCTGGAACAGTAAAAGGTCCTAACACACACACACAAATACACGTTGTCATGTAGCTGTTTCAAGTTAAAAGATCACACACAGTTCCAACATTTTGAGGTGCAGTTTGGACAAAGTTTTGAAACTGAAAATATGTGAGAATGCCAGTGTGGCGGCAACAGATGCACATGCAAACAGCAAGTCCTGCAGCTCGAGTGTAGAGCGAGAGTCTCTCACATCCCTTCATGTGTGGTCTGTTTGTAATTAAAAGATGGAAGTAATTCCAGAGTCATTATAGTTGTGTAAAGAAAGGAAGGCTGACATGAAAGGCCAAGTCATCTCTTGATTAAAGCCATTTAATCACTGTTATTGGTGCTGATTGTGACAGAGCTGACGGTAACCTGCATATTTAACCATTTACTATTTGCTTCCTCCCTAACCGCAGCTTCGTATGTGACAACTGCCTCAAAAAGGCCAATAAGACGCGGAAAGAGAACAAATACGCGGCCAAAAGTAAGTGAAGTAACTCTGAGTTACCGGCTCATTTCATAGTCTGTGTTTTACGACCCTCCCTGCCTCCTTTCCTTCCTTCATCCAAACTAGTGTTTTCCTTTTCATCCTAGGTTTCTCTTTTATCCTTAATACCAACATTTATGAAAACTCAAACTGTATTAGTGATGAATAATGAGTCTAAAAATATGTTTCTTTTACATCTTAGTTTGCATTTTAAACAAACAAATTTGCCTCAAGGGGTTTCACAATCTGTACAGCATAAGACATCGTCTATCCTTAGACCCTAGAAATCATTTTCCCCTTTTGAGTTGATCCATGGCTGCCTGGTTCAAATGCCCCGGAGTTAAGCAGCTGGACTCATTAAGTGAACACATTTTGTCTCTTTTCTCTCCGTAATCAACATTGATTCCTTATCCACCCCTCTCCCTCAGTGAAAATATCACCTGCAGTAAACCCAGTGTTTTAATTTCAGAGCCTTCACTTTATATTTTCCAGTGCCACCAATTATCAATTTATTAATGTGCAATTTTAAAGACACGGGACGTCAGAGAGGGAGAGAAGAGATTCTCAGTATTCCACCTCTCTTCATCCTTTGTACTGTGTCTTGCAGGGCTTCCTCAGACCAAGTTGGGGAACTATTTGGAGACACGAGTGAACGACTACCTCAAGCGGCAGAGCCACGTTGAAACTGGCGAGGTCACCATCCGTGTGGTCCACGTCTCAGACAAGGTGGTCGAGGTCAAGCCGGGCATGAAGTCCAGGTAGGAGGTCGAATTTCACTGCCAGCTGCAGGTTTTGGGCGTGTGGTGAGAGGGAAGCGCCACTGAAACATATTTAGGATGACTGCTCGCTAAATAACTTTGTTAATAAACCGTGAGGCGACGTGCTCTTGGATCAACTGTAAAACGGCGAACTCTGGAACAATTAAGTGCATCACCAGTTCATCCTGGTGCCAAACAGACTCGCACTAAATGTTATGGCCTGCAGCACCAGACCAGACCAGCCTCCTTTGATCTACATGCATAAAAGTATATAAATGACCAAACATGAACAAGCATTAAAACCACTGCAGTAATTACAACAGATTCCTAGCTGTGATTATTTTATTGCAGATACAAAATTATATTGTAAATATGGGCTTTATCGTCCAGCCCTAGTGTGTTGTATGGCATTATGATATTGTGAGCAAAACCTGGAGGAGCTGAACATTGTGATATCTAACAAGTGTGTTGTTGTTGTTGTAGTAATAATAATAATAATAATAATAATAATAATAATCTGGTTGAATCATGGTCATAAAGGAAACACAGACTTTGATACTGCGATGTAACCCAGCTTAAAAATGAAAAACATTGTATTATTAATGCCAATTAGAAATTTATTAGGGAAAACTCACCAGTTGGTGTTTTCCACAACACTTAAACCACATCCTGGCTGACACACGTTCTGCACTTAAAATTAATATATTTTTGTTTGTAATGTGGTTAGTAAAAATAAATCCAGTCACTGGTTAGGATCTTGCATCTCACCTGTCATACAGTGGAACCAAATATACCACCAACATTCAACACTACAGCTCCATCGAGAAGTCGTCATTGTCTCAATTCGAACCAGCCAATTATGACTTGCACGTTAAAAGCTCTGCTAGGAGTTGTAGTCCATATTTGCACATCTCCCCATGTTGTGATGTAGCTTCGTCAGACAGTTCAGAAAGTGAAACATTATGGTAAAGACGGCAGATAAAAGATTTGCTGATAACATTTCTTGGATTTCCTAGCTGTTTTCCTCACCCTGGCTGTTTTTTTGTTTTTTTTTCCCCTCCAGGTTTGTTGACAGCGGAGAGATGTCGGAGTCCTTCCCGTACAGGATGAAAGCCCTGTTTGCATTTGAGGACATTGACGGAGCAGACGTGTGTTTTTTTGGCATGCACGTTCAAGAGTACGGCTCGGACTGCCCGCCTCCCAATCAGAGACGAGTCTACATCTCTTACCTGGACAGTGTGCACTTCTTCAAACCTCGACACCTCAGGACTGTTGTCTACCACGAGATCCTGCTAGGCTACCTGGAGTATGTCAAGAGGCAGGGGTAAGAGAGAAAAGTTTAGACCTTCGCAAACATAATACCTGCAAGAGACCCCAACTGAACAGCTGAAATAAATTATGATATTTTTCTAAATACCTACACAGGCGTTTAGATATGAGCCCATGATGCAGTGTAAAGTGTATTCATTAGGCTTTGTGTTCCAGGTGCTGCTGCAAACCGTTTTCAGTTGGAATGGAAATCAATGTACTTCTTTTGTAATGAATACATCTTCATTTCTCCCTGTGTCAGGTTTACAACGGGTCATATCTGGGCCTGTCCACCCAGTGAAGGGGATGATTACATCTTCCATTGTCACCCAGCGGACCAGAAGATCCCCAAGCCCAAACGCCTGCAGGAGTGGTACAAGAAGATGCTGGACAAAGCTGTTGCTGAGCGCATTGTCCATGATTACAAAGTGAGACATGTTTTCCGTTTAGTTATTGTACCAGCAATGTGAATTAATGCATTTATCACTGCAGAAAACAGTCAAGCCCCAAGACACTGACTCACACACAGTCCCTGATGTCGTCAAACTGTTACACAATATGAAGACTTTTGTCTTTCTTTCTTAATTGATATTCAAATTATCCTTACAGCATATGTTCCCATTCTGCTGATACTGTATTCTTTGAGAAAACAATCGCACCACAAGTTTACTAGCTGTTGTTGAGCTTTGGATCATATCACATGACATCACATGTAGATGTTCAAATGTCAGAAAAAATGAAAATTTGAATATCAACAATTTCATGACAACTGGCCAAACTCCATCTGCTGATCAGAATACCTGGAACAGCTACTAAATCGATTGTTTTCCACAGTCAAGAATGACCTTTGAACCTCAAAAGTATCTGTTTTGTTTTTTCCTAAAACAGTGAAAAGGCTAATAAGGACATTAATGGCATTACTAGCACTTGGAACACTTATATCTCTTTGTTCCTCAGGACATCTTCAAGCAGGCAACAGAGGACCGGCTGACCAGTGCCAAGGAGCTGCCGTACTTTGAGGGCGACTTCTGGCCCAACGTGCTGGAGGAGAGTATCAAGGAGCTGGAGCAGGAGGAGGAGGAGAGGAAGAGGGAGGAGAACAGCACCTCCAATGAGAGCACAGATGTGAGTGGTCCACATGTAATCATCACTTTCAGGCTCATTTTTGTCACAAAATATTGGATGTTTTTCGTGGCAGTGCTGTGTATTGACGTTGACATTAAAACTTTCACAGGCCACAAAAGGAGACAGCAAGAATGCCAAAAAGAAGAACAACAAAAAGACAAGCAAGAACAAGAGTAGCTTGAGCCGAGCCAATAAGAAGAAACCAGGGATGCCCAATGTTTCCAATGATCTGTCCCAGAAGCTCTACGCCACCATGGAGAAACATAAGGAGGTATGCGAGTCTAATTTGATTATAGCAATAGCTGCTTACCCTTCTATGGGATTATATGGCATAATTATAAGAACATTACGCTGCCTTATGGCATCAGAGTTAGCACGTTGACTCATCTCTGAATGCAGATCATTAACATAGTAGTACAAGTAGATACAGCTTATACTGTTGCAACAACTGAGCTTAGTAAAAATGACTGACAGTAGACTAATAATGGGTTAAAGCGGCTATAATCTATATTTTTATATTAACAATGGCTCACATGACTACTTGTATGTGAAAGGTGACAAACTCACAGAGAATTATCACCAATTCTACAGTTCCCCTCAGCTCTACAGAGGTTTTCACCATCTTTCAGCTCATTGTTTCGGTTTTACAGCCAGTTACTTTACTGTTTTTGAGTCACTTTAACCGCTGTTATCAACGTCAGCAGGCAGCAGCACCCACTAAAGCAGTGAAGAAGATTACTAGCAAGTAAACGTGAATGTAAACAGTGCACCCGTTTAAAATATTTAAAAAAAAATGTTGCTTTACAAATGTTTTCCAAGAAGGGAAATGCGTTCGACATGATTTGTTAGACCTCAAGGACACACGCAATGTGCTTTGGTGAGTAACACTGAGTAACACAAGAAAACTCCACAGAGCACGTTTTTAACCTACCAACAGCAGAGGGCATAAACATTCATTAAAATACTCAAATTTAGTAAATTGTCTCGCATGTCACAAACCTTGTTTTACATTTTTTGGGCTAACATTGCCTGTTAGTGACTGCTGAGTTTGCTAATTAACAAACTACAAGAGAACAAATGCATACTGTTCTGAAAAAGCAGCTAACTGACTGCGGTTGAAACACTGTCCCCACATGAAACACACAGTGGGCGTTCCTCGTTGTTTCTAAGCGCTCTGACAAAGTCACATGAAAGATATTTGTCTTTCATTTTACTTTTTGACATGACTGCGATTTAGACTTAAAGATCACACTTGGTTGTAAAGGGCCCAAATTTGATTCGCTGATATAAAAGCTCTGCTATGCACTTTTGGTCACATTGGGTTGTAGGTTAAGAAACACTCAACTACAGTAAACGAGAAAAAAGACAATTGTGTATTGATAAATTGGAATGTGGGAATAAAGGATTCTACAGGAATAAGATAATCTGTTGACTGTAGGCCAAGATATTGTACGGAAGGGAAAAGGTGGTACTTTTATTTATTTATTTATTTATTTATTTATTTTCCTGAATGTGTGTATTAATCTAAAATCCAATTTTTATAAAAGTATGAGCAGGGCCTGAATCACACATCGTCCACCGACTAAGAAAACTCACAGCTGATCCTCTCCACTCTACTTCCCAGGTCTTCTTTGTCATCCGCCTCATTGCTGGCCCCACCGCCAACTCGCTGCCGCCCATCACTGACGCGGACCCCCTGATGGCCTGTGACCTGATGGACGGCCGTGATGCCTTCCTGACTCTGGCCAGGGACAAGCACCTGGAGTTCAGCTCTCTCAGGAGGTCCATGTGGAGCTCCATGTGTATGTTGGTGGAGCTGCACAACCAGAGCCAGGACCGCTTCGTCTACACCTGCAATGAGTGTAAACACCACGTGGAGACCCGCTTCCACTGCACTGTCTGCGAGGTGAGAATCGGGACTCGTTCAAATCTTGCCTTTCTCCCTTTTAATTTGGCTGGAGATCAAACTGCAGCAAGAAAACGGTGACACTGAATATTTTAAATACTGTAATGCGTTTTTCATCATCAGGTGAACGTGCCCACAATAAGCTAGTTAAATTTAAAACATGTTTCCTCTGTTATCCACACTAAGCTGGAGTTTGTCACACTCAAAAACACTCTCCAGAGTGGATAAATAAATGTTTTAGTGTTGGCAGGATACCCCTCAAACTCTGAGATCACTGATTTTGAAAGTCAATATAGCCAATCACACCCTGCAGCTGTTGTCTTTGTCTTTCTGCATTTATGGTTATCGGACGACTTTGTGACCATAAAACAGTGATTTGATCCAGATTGCTGTTAGCCTTGGTGAACGGGGGTAGCATTTATGACCTGTGATCAAATCAGTTTTTTTTTTACTTTTGTTTTTTGATGTAATGAGATAAATCTGTCAATGAGACCTCCATAAATTGTGTGTTCAGCTAAATTTACAACCGTAATCATGGAGAGCAAGAGGTGACATGACAGGTTTTACCAAACGGAGTAAGCGGGCCTCTCTGTCCCACTCCTCACCAGATGTAATTCACAGTTTTGTTCTTTCACCAACTGGAAGAGGAGAAAGAAAAACACATGTAGTATTTTCTTTTATTACTCTGACATTTCAGAGCGAATGACCTATGGACCCTTGTACTGACAAATCATTTTCAAATGTACACAGCATTTTCAGATTTATCCACCTTAGTGTGGACATGGCCCTAAAGAGGCACTGGAACATCTTTGCTTCTCCATCATTTCTGTATGTCCCCCACAGAGCTAGGAGCAGAGACATTAATTTTCTCTTAGTTTCTTTTTTGAATGATTAGTTTGCAAAATTTCTTAGAAGTAACCTAATTATTGGGATTCTACATTGCAAAAAGTTAACTGTCTTCCAACCATTGCCAGTTGTGCTTATTGCCGTGCACAGGAAGTGACACAGACTCACTCCTGTTTTAAGTGTGACAGTTGTGACACAATGGCAAAACACTGCAAAAAGGCTGTGTTGGTGGGGGCCTGTAGCTGTAGGGTACAGGTGAGAAGATGTGAGAAGAACTACTGCAGTGCCCGTTTGGAGCAGGCTGATTGCTTGGCCCCTGGAAGTGCTGCTTGCAGCGTTCTTAAGAACTGCTCATCCGATCAATTCATACTTGACACTGCACTCCCTTGGGTCTTCAGCAATACACCCGCCAAGTGTGAAGTCAATCGGATCAACGGATCTTGAAATATGTGGAGGACAGACATACAGAGATTCCTTCCTTTATAGTTATATATGTACATTGTGCAAAAAACTGATTGGTAGCATTTGAGTTTCACAGGAAAGTTTTCTCATGTATTAATTAATCCAGTACTTACTTTGATATTTATTTTCCCATCCCTCTTTTTAACTTCCCTTCTCCAGGACTATGACTTGTGCATCACCTGCTACAACACTAAAGGTCATGAACACAAGATGGATAAGCTGGGGCTAGGACTGGACGACGACAGCAACAACCAGGCAGCAGCAGCTACCCAGAGCCCCGGAGACTCTCGCCGTCTCAGCATCCAGCGCTGCATCCAGTCACTAGTCCACGCATGCCAGTGCCGCAACGCCAACTGCTCCCTGCCGTCCTGCCAGAAGATGAAGCGTGTTGTTCAGCACACAAAAGGCTGCAAGCGCAAGACGAATGGCGGCTGTCCCATCTGCAAGCAGCTCATTGCTCTGTGCTGCTACCATGCCAAACACTGTCAGGAGAACAAATGTCCCGTCCCGTTCTGTCTGAACATCAAGCAAAAGCTTCGGCAGCAGCAGCTACAGCACCGGCTCCAGCAGGCCCAGATGTTAAGGAGAAGGATGGCCAGCATGCAGAGGGCGGGGCAGCCAGCGGGAGGGCCACCGGGAGGACCTGTTGTAGGACTTCCATCACCAGGGAACAATGGTACCACGGCACCCAGTACCCCAACTTCTTGTGGAACCCAACCCCCAACACCCCAGACCCCAACTCAGACCATGCCTCCAGTCCCACAGCAAGGAATGGGCCCTGGACCTGGAGTCCAGCAGCAACAACAGCCAGGTGGGATGCCCTCACAAAGTGGCATGCCTCCTCAGCACCCCCTTCACCACCAGTTCCAGCAGATGGCGAGTGGAGGAGGCGGGGCTGGGGGGATGATGAGCTCTCCCCAACATCAGCAGCAGATGCTTCCTCAGGTCCAGCAGCAGCAAAGTGGAGCAGGGACCAACCCTCAACAGCTCCAACAGCACCCCAACAACTTGCCTCCATATGCCAGCAGACCCCCGGGCTCCTCCCCAATGCATCAGTCCCAGGACAAACTGGTCCTTGGCTCCACAACCCCTCCCCAGCAGCAGCCTGGTGGCGCTGTCATGGCTGGAAGTGTCGGGGGCCAACAACCTCCTAGTCAGCCCCAGGGCCAGCCTCCCCTTCCACAACAGCACCCCCCTTCTGGCCCTCCACCGGCAGCAGTAGAAATTGCCATGAAGATCCAACAGGTAGCCGATGCTCAGAGGAAGATGGCTCTGCAGAGACAAGCAGCCCAGGCAGCTGCAGGATTGATGCCTCCTCACCCTCACCATCAACAGGGTCAAGGTCAACAGATGGGCATGGGACACCCAGGGCCAGTAGGGATGGTTGGACCCCAGGGCATGCCACCACAGACCCAAGCTGCAGTGGCAGCTGCTCGGGCCCACATGGATCAGCAACAAGGTGCTCCACCGGGGATGATGGTTGGAGCTGGTGGGCCCATGCAGCAACCCCCTCAGCAGGGTAACCTGCCCCAGGGCCAGCTCCCCCCTCAGGTACAGCTTCAACAGCAGAGGATGGGTGCTCCACTTCAAAACCCTCAACAGCAGCAACAGCAGTGGGCGGGCCAGGGGATGCCACCTCAGCAGAGGCAAGCTATGATGAACCAAATGGGCCATTCAGCTATGATGGCGGCTCAACAACAGCAGCAAATGCAACAACAGCAGCAGCACCAACACCAACAAGCTCAGGGCCATGCTGCTTTGATGAATATGGCACAGCAGCAGCAACAAGGTGCTGGTGGCGGGGTCCCAGGGGGAGCCATTCCTGGAGTTACTGGTGTCCCAGGGGTTGGTGCTGCTGGTGGGAACATCCCCCAGGCAGCCCTCCAGGAGCTGTTACGGACTCTCCGCTCACCTAGCTCACCACTCCAGCAACAGCAAGTCCTCAACATCTTGCGGTCCAACCCACAGCTCATGGCTGCTTTTATCAAGCAGAGGGCCTCAAAATACAAGGGGGGGCCAGGTGGACCAGGTGGAGTCCCTGGAGGTCCTGGTCCCACAGGGGGTCCTGTTGGTAATGTCATGGCAGGAGGGGGCCCACAGGTGAACATGAATGCTGCAGGTGCCAGCCAGCCGGGTATGCACATGGGGGGTCAAGGAGGGACGAATGTCAACATGGCCACTATGGCCCAGCTACAGCAGCAGCAACAGCAGCAGCAGCAGCAGCAGCAGCAGTTACAACAACAGCAGCAGCAGCAGCAGTTACAACAACAGCAGCAGCAGCAGCAGTTACAACAACAACAGCAGCAGCAGCAGTTACAACAACAACAGCAGCAGCAGCAGTTACAACAACAACAGCAGCAGCAGCAGCAGTTACAACAACAACAGCAGCAGTTACAACAGCAGAGGCCGATGCTCAGTGGTTTACAACCACAGCAAGTGGCAGCTCTCCAGCAACAGCAACAGCAGCAAGGGGGAGGAAGAGGTATGCAGGGCCAGGCAAATATCAGTCCCCAGTTTAGAGAGCTATTCTTGAGACGGCATCTCCAGCAGCAGCAGCAACAACAGCAACAACAACAACAGCAGCAGCAGCAGCAGCAGCAGCAGCAAATGGGAGTAAATCATGGTCAGTTCCAGCAGCCACAGCCACCACAGGGGCAGGTCTACATGGGACAGCCTGGGATGCAGCCTCAAGGCCAACCTGGAGGTCTGCCTCTTGGCCCTCAGCAGCCTGGTGGTCCCCCAGGCCAGCAGGGGCAAGGTTACCCGGGGTCAGTGGCCCAGCAGCAGGCCACAGTTACACTCCAGCAGAGGCTCCAGCACCAGCACCACCTTCAGATGCAGCAGCAGAATGTTATGGCTGGCCTGCAAGGGGGTGATGCAGGGCCAGGTGGAGGGGGTGTAGGAGGTCCTCAGCAGCCACCTCAGGGCCCTCAGCCCACTCAGAGTGGCCCCTCTCCATCTTCTCAGGCTCTGCTCCAACAGGCCCTCCACCAGAGGCTGCTCCAGCAGCAGCAGCAGCAGCAGCAGCATCTGGGCCCTGGGGGGTCACCAGCCCAGCACAGCAATCCTATGAGCCCTCAGCAGCCACAGCAGATGGCCCAGTCCCCACATCTGCAGGGCCAGGCGCTGCCCACATCTCTGGCTAACCAGGTGCGATCCCCACAGCCTTCTCCCAGACCCCAGTCCCAGCCGCCACACTCCAGCCCGTCCCCACGCATGCAGCCGCAGCCCTCGCCACATCACATCTCCCCCCAGATGCAGACGGGTTCCCCTCACCCAGGCCACCTGAACCAGCACCACCCTGGTATGGTGGTCCCTCCACAACAACAGCAACAGCCATCAACCCAGCAGCAGCAACAGAACTCTATGGACCAGAGCGCCATGCTATCTCAGCTGAGTGGCATGGCTGGTCTCCATGGGCCGGGGGGGAACGGTCAGGACCAGAATATGAATCACAACTCTTTATTAGACACCATGTAGGAATTCTACTTAACGTGTCAAGTTGAGCTGAAACGCTCTGTGATTCTTCGCACAAACTGCACTCACCCAGGACAGTGTTATTGTTATTACTTAGCCTTTCTTTTTTATACTATTATTAAATGTTATTTAAAATGTTTTCAATAAAGATGCATTGAACTGAACTTCCTATGGGAGATGAACAATAAATCAAGCAGTCATTAAATAAATTAGAGTAAATGAATTGTAAGTTATTGCTGTTAATATATTTTTTTGCCAATTGTGGACAAAGAGGGGGATGGTTTCTCTAGCACCCCCCTTTCACCTCCACCTCTTGCTGAATACAAGAAAGGTGATATTTTTGGGGTTTTGGGGGTAAACAGGAGTAATTGCCTTTTTTAAGAAATGTTTTTAAGATTTTAAAAGTGGTCAAGAATTAAAGAGGAAATGATTTAATGCAAAGAACTTTTTTATCGGTTTCGTTTCCCATCATTCAGTCTGTCTATTTCTGTTTTGCAGAGTGATGTGGATTATTATTAATGTAAATCCAAACATGATGCATATCTTCATTTTTAAATGTTTGGGTTTGCTTTATTTATTTTTTTCTTTGGGGAGGGAAGGGGGGGGTGTTATGTACCCTGAGACTGCTACAATTCGTATAGAAATATATTTTTGTTATTGACTGTTAAGATGGGGGTAGTGGATATTTCATTTCACTTTAGATGTCTTTAGTTGGGTCTGTCCAGGTGGGAATACTTCAGTGTCAGTGTTTTATTGCAGTGGTCGAGGGTCTGCTGTGAGTTTGAGATGTTGAACAGACATATTGCGACGTCCCGGCCAGCTTCTGAACTGGACATTGGTCATGCTGGAAGGGACTCTTCCCTCGCGAACATGCAAGCCCTCTCCCTCGAATGTGTGTGCACTCCTTCCTTTAAAGACACTTAATATGGAGCAGTGGAGGCTTGGGGAGGGGGGGTGCATACCTGTGTGCCTGTAACATTTTGAGTACATGGGCTGGGATGTGAAAAAAAAATGGGTGGGGTGGGCTCCTTTTAGTGTTTTTAGGATTCTACTGTTTGGAGTAAACAGAGGATTTTGATCCAAATGAACTGTGTTGCACAGAAATGAGGAGAAAGGAGGAGACGTGAGAAGTCAGTCTTTCTCTTTCTGCCTCGTCCCCTTTGCTGCTTCCCTTGGACTTTAACCCCCCCCCCCCCCCCAAACTCCATCCTCTTTATCTTTCTGCTAAGAACTTTGGGAGTTTAATTTAATATTTTTTACTGTACAAAGGAAACACAAACTGTGGACTCAAATACTGTTTTTTATAATAAAATGAAAATTACCAACAGGGATGTGTCCTGCATGTGGCTGTTTGTTAGAAATAAGATTGGGTATTTGGTAAGTTTATGCTCACTTTTAATTGAGGTAGATCACCATGGTAACCTATGCTGCACAGCTAACCTGCTCAGATGGACCTCATCAGACATGAACATATTTTCTTCTCCTCACTCCTCTCCTCCTCAGGCTTACATTAGCCTATTCGTAACATTTTCAAGTGTATCACATTTATATTTGTTCATCATACTATAGTATTAACTTCATAGAAATATTAACCTGGCGTTTTGGGAAAGGATTTTAATTGGTTGTCAAGCTTAAAAATGTCTGCCAAAACCTGTAAAAGTATATTTTCACTCCTGTGATCACAGCTGGCTTATATCCTAAAGTGCCAGCGCCCACATGATGCTCACTGATCTTGTGATTTTACAGGATAAAATGTTCCGTTTTCAGATTCACAAAAGTATGTTTGTAGCTGAATAAGAAGCACTAAGAGCTTCTTCTAAATGATGTTTCTTGTTGGTGCCCCCCTCCATCCCTCCACACTTCAGACATACTGAGCCTATGATTCAGAGACTATTAACTTGCACTTGATGGCGTCATTTACAGTAATTTCTCTTTCCTGAGAGCAATATGCCCTCTAGTGGTGACACGTGGCAGTACGATTGATCAATATCAAGGCAGTAGAGCTTTAGTAAAATTCCTAACAAATACCTGGGTGAAAGTAGAAAGTTGCATCTTTCAGAGTAAAAATTAGTTATTTCAGAAAGGAGAAGGTTGTTGGATGTGATCAAATGGGTTTCAAAAGGCTGAGAAAAGAGCTCAAACAGTAGCAGCATGTTTGAAGAAAGGAGTGTCCAGATTATCTTCTCCTCTTTGCTGACTGATCGTGCAGAAAGAGGAAAAATCAATTAGATTTTAAAGACGCTCTGCCTGGTGTTGTTGTGGCGCTCAACAGTTTCCCCAGTTAAGATTAATAAATTAATAAAAAGGTCGCTGTTGACCACAAAACAAAATCATCAAAATCAGTCTATCTTTAAAAACAAGAACAAGTGGGTTGCACAAAAAGTTACCTTATTGCTCTAACAGGAGTAAATGTCTTCGTTACTTTAGACATTTTGAGTTGTATGTATGTCTAAGGTAAAATCACTACACAAGAAAGGTCTGTTAGAAGGAAAACTTTCAATGACTTTTTCCTCAACCCCCGTCTTGATATTTAATCTTCATAAAAAAAACTACTTGCAGTAATCCCACATGATAAATAAGCTCCAGGAGGCAGTTATTTTTGTACATATTTATTGGAAATGCAATCGAAATAAAAAGTCATTTTTAGAGAGAAGACATGTTTGACAGTTCATCTTTATCAGAGACAGACTGATTGAGACACATTTAAGTGACATAAGTTAGTTTAGCTTATACATGTGACATGCAATAAATAATAGTTCACTACAGTCTGACCTAACGTACATTTGCGTCCATTTGTACATTACCCTACACAGCGGAACGGCGGCAGTGTAAACTGATATCTCCTCTTTTGAAATGCCTAAAGGCTAGTGAAAAGACTGGACTATCAATTGGTAATACAAAAATAGAACCAGGTAGCATTTCATACTTGAAAAGTAAACGGACAGACAGACACAACTGTGCACTTCTTTTTGTGCATCCATCCTCCTTGAAAATGCAGAACTTCATCAGAGCGGCAGGCATTAACTCTCTTTGTTTTATTTCTTTTGTGACAGAAATAAACCTCTTCAACAAACCGCAGGACAGGGCTTTGCGCATGTGTGGCACAGACTGACAGGGCATGCAGTTCGCTCTGTGCGAATACTGAAAAAAAACAACAAAAGAAACAGCAATATCTTTACAAAACATTATTCGTAAGAAAGAGGAGCGACTGAAAACAGGCCCCGAGAACAGATTTGAGTGTGAGACCTATGTCTAGCTGGAAAGCACTGAGGACGACTGGAAAAAGTAACTGCATGGAAGTAGTAGTGTGGACTGTAACGTTTTAGACTGCTGTCTCACCATCTGTCTCAGTAAACCCAGTGGCCCCAGGAATGAAACCTGCCACTGAGATCCATTTAGTCCCCTGGATTGCCATGGATGATTTGAGCACATCTTTGGGGGCCTCAGGCTTCCTATCTCACCTAAATAATGAGCCACAATGATAAAATTACCACTCATCAAGGCAATAATGTCTTTATTGAACTCAGTAGGAAATGAGTGTATCTTTGTAAACATGTGGAATTATCTTACATAAACGACTATTTACACGTACAAAATGGGTGGCAAGTCTACTTATAGTTATTTTGATCTCCCTCCTTCTCATCATTCAATAGCCCTTAAAGAAGCCTTCAGCCACCGTGGCTTCTTTAAAAGTCACCGTCAGGGAGTTGATAGTCACGTTTGTCTCAATCACGTTACCGGGATGCTCTGCTGCAGCGGGAGCAGCCTGACTGCCCGGTGTCGCCGTGGTAACGCTCTGATTGTCGCCACTCACTTCCTCCTTGCTCGCCTCAGCAGGGGAGCAGACGGCGGCGGCGGCGGCGGCAGCCTCGCTGCTCCCCTGAACGCTCACTATCACAGAGGTCGTGTTGTTGCTCTGACAAATGTTGCTCTCTAACTTGGGACACTCCCACACTGACTCCACGACCTCCTCACCTCTGTCCCAATCTGACCTGTCGCCCTCGGTAACCGCATCTCCTGGCCCGGCGTCAGGCACCGAGGCGCTGTCCTTTGATTGGTCGCACGCAAATGTTTGGTTCTGTCTTGTTTCAGATGTCCCTCCGCCTGCTGTGTCAGTCCACATCTCTGTACCTACCGCTGTCAGGTCGGCGTCCACCTTCTCCTCCACCTCTATCTCCAAGTCCTGCCGCTCCAGCAAGGGCGGGGAGCTGCACTCTGACTGACCTTAAAGAGAGAAAAAGAGACACTCTGATCACTTTTAAAGGTCAAAGGTCATGACCAGGCAACTGAATTTCTAAGTGATTAACTTGACAAACCGACCATATAAACTGTCTTCAAGCCTCTCCTCGGTGGTGCTTTCAGACTCCTGCTTCTCTTCTTCGCTGGTGCCGCCCCAGTCCTCCTCCATGGGCTGCTCCTTCTTCCTCAGCGGACGGATGGTTTTGTGCGGGGGTCCCCCTAGCCCCCGTTTGGACACCCTCTGCTTGCTCTTCCTCCAGGCTGGCCGACGGTACACGGCCTGGTCCACATCCGTGCTCATGGAGCGGGTGAGGGAGAGACGCAGTCGAGGGGGGGGCTTCTCCTTGTGGGCACTGCGGAGGTCCATGGCAAAGATGTTCTGGGGGCAGAGCAAAGATGTCAGGTTAACAGATGAGCCCATTACTGCGTTCATTTTGAGACAACAGCTACAGTATGTTTCAAGTCTGTCATCTGGGTTGGAGTTCTGTCCAAGGACACTTATGGGAAATGTAGTCTTAAATGATACGTCCTGTGATATTCTATATTTTTCTTACTGTCAACACATCCCATGAAAGGACCAAAACCAACAATGAACTGATCCTACTAACAAGTATTGACTGTGTATCAAGAGTCCAAAGAGTCTACAGTCATGTTAGCAACTCGTGCTAATATCAGCATGCTAACATGCTCACAGTGATAATGCTAACATGATGTTTAGCGGGTAATACTTACGAGATTAACTCTCTTAGTTCAGCCTAAATTTGACAATGCTGCACTCATTTTTAAAACTGCTAAACTCAAAAGGGATCCTGTCAGAGGGATTATTTTGAGATGTTCCCAACAGGCAAGATTCTCAACCTAACAAGCATCACCTGGTCTTCAAATAGACAAATAGTTAGTGAAGGAAAGTATAACAAAAGGCTTGTGAGACAAGAAGAAAGGTTAAAAGTGTCGCTACCCGCAGGACGAGCCTCCTGGGTCTGAGACCTTTCCTGCGATAGGCCAGAGCTCTGATCTTCTCCTGACTGGGACAGGGGCAGAAACAGAGGGGCGGGAGAGGACAGAGACAAAGTGACAAAGAGAAACAGATTGTGAGCGAGAGAACAAAAGCAAAACAAAAAAGTGCTTTGCAAGCATAAAAAAGCTTGCCATGACTACTCACTGCTCTTCGTAGGCCAGGACCAGGCGCGGGTCCAAAATATTGTCCTCTGGTTCCCAAGTACTGTACCTGCCAACACACACACACACACACACACACACATTCAAATCATTCTATCTTCACAGGACGTAGTGCTCCGGTATCAAGAAGCATCTTTTGAAAAGGCTATTGTGTACATATTGAGGGGATGAGGTCACCGGATGATGACTCAAGGCTTACTCACTTTGGGGACCATCCTTGCCATTTCAGTAGGTACTCCACATTACCCTGAGGAGAGACAGAGAGGGGGGAGGGGGGCAGGCTTAGAGGAGATGCAGCAGAGAGAGTCGGACACATTCACACAACCTGCTCTTCCAATATGTTCCAGAAACAAGCTGCTGCGCGCGAGCCAGCGAGAAAAAGGATGACTGTCGCTTTAAAGTGTGGCGCGAGGGCGGGTCGTGGATATTTTTCCTCCCTTTCAAATGGTGTTTTTCTTCAGGGATGACGTCAATGACAGCGGGGCTGGGTGGCCTCCAAACAGCAGCTTTTCTCTCGCGCCGCGGTGACGTGACCACACGAGCCGGGTTCAGCGACGCACGGGCTCTTTCCAGAACATAACACCGGTGGCTCGGATAGGTGGGGCCACGGGAACATGTAAACAACGTGGTGTTGCGCAACGTTCAACCAGCAAGCCTGAAACAATTACCACAGTCATCCCGAGTGAAGAATAACTGTATTACTCGCCAGAGCGCGTATGTTGAAGACTACCGTTTGTTTATGAGGACGCCGGTCGCTCACATAGTTTCACCATTTTATTATATCATTCTGAACTTTCTATATAATAGCCTACTACTGTTACATGAAGGTGATGTCGCACTACACGTTTCATGTATTTTACATTACAGATACACTGTATGTGCACGTGCTGCGTCAAATACGACAGTGTGCAGCAAAATTATCTACTGTCGGGATAATGTGTTAGTCCACATCTCCTCCACTGTAGGCTAAATCAATGGGTCACCATCGCGCAGCAGCAGTGACATTACGCAGCAGTTTCGCCCAGATACTCACTCAGCTGCCGCCGCTCCGCTCGCTGGCGTAACTTAAATCAACTGCGCAGCTCCCCGTCCACTGGCCGTACACTCGCTTTCAGGATACACCCCCTTTAACATTTTACTACAGCTGCGTAGGCTCCCTCAAAACACGTTCATGCTGCAGCACCTCAGCAGCTGCACGGGGAAGCTACAGGATGCGACCCACGCTGCGAAACAATGTTAAACTTTGGCGCAGTTAATTAAAAGAATAGATTAGTCTGAATATCTATTTTGCGTAAACTATTGGGAAACTGCGTAGCCTAGTTTTGTTGCGCATGAGGACAGGGGTTGCTACACTGAGTGTACCGCTCCATTAGGATACAAAGCACAGGAAGATAAGTTATGTAAGTTATATTAAGTGTATTACTAGTCGTCCCTCTTACCTTTCTCACTCTCTTCTTTGTTATTGACTCAACTGCAAACACTTGGTCTCCTATTGATGACAGCTCCATCGCCGCGCGCTTCTCCACACGCTCCAAACAGCACGCAAACTGGATCTTTGCTGTTATTGTCAAAGAGCTGAAATAAAAATAGTTGAAGAGGAGGGGGGAAAAGCCCTCGGAGAGTCACTGCGGCTGATCGCTCCCGGTGTGAACACTTGTTTCGAGTCTCTGCGCTTCCCTCACACTAAACTCCAGCTGCCTGCCTCCCTCACTTTTTAAAATCTGCGACACATCAACACAGGACAACGCGCTGCTTTAAGTCGGGCGCGCCCCCTTTCCATTGCGTAGGGCCGAGCCCCCAATGTGCGTGCCCGCGCTCACGAGGCCGCGCACGCAAATTGGAGCAGAGTGCAGAAGAGGGACAGAGGAGGAGGGTCAAAACGACAAGGTTATGTGAAACTAAAGTTAGGGGAGGAGACACGGCTACACAATGAGTGATTTCGTTTTCACTATCATTTCTTCATTAAAAATATTGCAAATAATCAAATTCAGAATTTTTATTTCAGGGCCTAAACTTTAAACTCTTTACGTTTTAGCAAGTTCCAAACTGACATGATGTTATGTTTTGTTTAATTCTTTGTAAAACTTTTGCATATTACTGCTACTTTAAAGAATAGTTAGGAAATACACATATTTGCATTGATGCGGAGTTAGATGAGAAGATTGATACAATTTTCGTGTCTGCAGCTTAGCTTAGCATAAAGACTGGAAACGGGGAAACAGCTAGCCTGGCTCCGTCCAGAGGTAACAAAATCCGCCTACCAGCACCTCTAAAGCTCACTAAATAACACTTTGTATCAAAAAAGCAAAGTGTAAAAAAGACAATTTGACGTTTTACAGGGGGTTATGTGCCGGACTATTTGTGGTTGGTGGGTTTTGTTACCTTTGGGCAGAGCTAGGCTAACTGTTTCCCCCTGTTTCCAGTCTTTATGCTAAGCTAAGCTAACAGGCTGCTGGTTGTAGCCTTAACTCTCCGCCAGAAAGCGAATACAATCAGTTCCCAAAATGTCAAACCATTCCTTTAAGATAATAACCAACACAACATGTCAGTCCAATCATAGCCTCAAAATACGACTATGATTGATCCAACAGAAACAGAGTGTGAGCTCATGTATTTTTATGTAACTAAAGGCAGGAAAGATCAGAATCTGCAATGGAAATGAAGGCCTTGCTTCACTCTCTGGTGGAAATGTCCGCCCCTCCAGCCGTGTTTGATCCAAATTTGGAACTAAACAGCTAAACACTGACTGAAAGTCTTTACATCCTGAATGCTAAGCAACCCATCTGCAGAGAGGAGAGCTGGAAATAAGGTTGAGTACAACACAGATAAAGATCTAAGTGACGATAATGACTGCTGACATGTTTCAGACAGCATTTATTTTCTTTACAGCGGACTGATTCTTAAAATCTCTGTTCAGTAGTTTGATCACATACACACACACACTCATCTAACTTTTTACCTGAGCACCTACTCGCCCAGCCCCCAGGTGGTGGGAACAGCTCATAAAGGTAAAGGGACTATGTGGAAAAAAGGCGCAGAGCCAATTTCCTATTGTCTGTCATTGAGGCTAGTGTGGATCAGTTTACAGTAAAACTCTCTGTAACTACACACACACACACACACACACAGTCTCTCCACACGGTCCACTGTCTCTCTGCACCTGGAACACTTGCATCACTTACGGGCATTGGGTGTCATGGCAACTGTTTCTACGGCGACCGCTGAAAAGCTGGATGATAATGATGATGATGAGACAAGCAGGAAGAGTTGATGAACAGCTCGGGGCTGAATTCACCTCTACTGATCCAACTGTGACCTTTGACCTCATAGCGCTGAGATTACGTAAACAGACGAACCAGAAATAACTTTAATGATCCAATGACGTTCTTATGGTGATGTGTAGCATCTGTGGTATTAAGTAAAGTACTTTTAAACTGATTATGGGCTTTAAAATAGAAAAAAAAAGAAAAGTTGTAGGTGTCTTTTATTTCAATTTAAATTAGAGCAGCAAGTAATGAATTTTGTTTTATGTAACTGAATTAATCCATCAATTATTTTGTAAATTATTTGATAATTGTTTGGCATATAAAATGTCAGAAAATAGTAAAAAAAAAAGAAAAAAAAAAAGTGCCCAAGCTGACCTTTTCAAATTGTCCAAGCAACAGTTCAAAATCCAAAGGTAATCAATTTATTAGGCTATTATTATCAAAGAATACCAAGAAAAACAGCAAATGTTAATGTGGGAAGCTGCAATCAGCTATTTTTTGGGCATTTTTGCTTAAAGAAATAACTTAAAAATGATTAATCGATTATCAAAACAGTTGCAGATTAACTGATGGAAAGACAGATAAAAGAAAAAGAACAGTGAAAATCGATGCAGCAGAGGCCAAGATGTCCTGATTTTTAGTCCCTAGTAGCCTATCGGCCAATCTCCAAAAACTATTAAATCCTACTTTTCCCATAATGCACAGCTCCCTTCAGAGGCACAGAGGACATTATACAAATGTTTTTACAGGCTGAGTAGTGACGAGTAACCTGAACTTCATGTGTAAAATTGGCGGAGTGCCCCTTTAAGTTGCTGCTATAATACTCCTTTAATATTCTTGCAGGACTTTTGGGACTCCTGCTGGGAGTCATGGTATTTATTGGAGAGTTAAATGATCCTATTGTGCACTGTGGTGTTTTCATATTCTCAAATATAAAGTTGTGTTCAGTGGTGAGTTTGCACAGTGATCCTGCATGATGGTGTTCTTATAGCTCCGGTAACTTCGGTGATCTCATTGTGCTGTATGGCGTTAACATTTACGGTACTCCTATAGTCATCCTACAGGGACCAGCGTTACGGTAGCAGTCTGATACGTGATGAAAAGAGCGCTTTTCCCGTAAGGAGGAGGTTATCGCTGCAGTTCAGAAAAGAAACACGGCGATCACATGACTTGTTATCTGCCCGGATACTACTGTAGCGGAGAGTTGGGAGCTGAGGATGGAGCGGCACAAACAACACGGCAGGCAGGACGGATCACAGCGCTCACTCCCACCCACATGTTATGACTCACGTATGACTCACCAAACGTGACGGTAAGAAGATCGCTACTTCTCTGGAATATCAACAGAGGGAAAAAAAAACATTTTCTTACAGCCTCATGCCGGGAATCCATGCCTTTCTGATTTATTTTCCTTCGTCCCAACCCCTTCACCCCCGGGGGGCTTACACTTGCACAATGGCTCGCCAGTTCCAGAGGCAGGCAGCACTTCTGGGAAAAATAAAACCATTCAAATCACAAAACTGCAAACTTTGCCTGAGAGCCTGAAAGGAGGCTTCTTATTTGATAACATATACGTATGATCTCTAGGCTCTTTTTTTTTTAATGCAACAGACCTATTAACATTAAACATTAGGAATCAGCTAGACCCCATACAGTGTGCATTCCTGCAGAAAAAACTGGAACAGGAAACGCACTCCCAGTATTCCCATTTATACTACTTTGTACTTCTACATTTCAGAGGGAAGTATTGTACGGTTTACTCCACTACATTTATCTGACAGCTGTAGTGAGGGATTGCTTTGCAGATCACAATTTTACATACAAAACATTTCATTATAATAAAAAAATGTTATAAACTACCCATCAGTAGCTGAAATTAGCAGCAATTTGACCAACTAGTGCAGCAAAATGCTACTTACATGAGTGCATCAGTAATAATAACCATCCAATAACATAATGTATAATAATACAACTCTTACAAGGGCCATTTTTCTGCATAAGTACTTTTACTACTTTCATTATATTTTTCTACTAATGCTTTTGTACTTTTCTTGAGTAAACGTTTGAATGCTGGACTTTTACTTGCAATGAAGTATTCCTACAGTGTGGTATTGCTACTTTTACTTAAGTAAAGGATCTAAGTACTTCTCCCGCCACTGGTCAGGACAATAAATGTGATCATTTAAGCACCTTTTGCTCCGTTTTGCACAAACTACACTCAATAATCAATGATGTGGCATAACAGTTGTTTGAATCTGAATATGTGTAGCAAAATGCATTAGGGGATAAAGGTTTTATATTTACTGATTGTGTTTATTATTAGACTGTTTGAGTTTGGTTTCTTTCCAAAGTTTAGCTGCATGTTGAAGACTCAAAACAAAACCAAAACCAAAACCAGTGGAACAAAGAGAAAAATACAAAAGACTCAAGATAAAACCAAAACCAAAACTCAAAGCGTCAACCTCTGTCATGACTGTAAACATATAAATAACCATGGAGGGTACATTTATGTTTATTAGCATTCATCAATATTAAAATAGAAATCTTTGGTAATGACAATTCCTCAGTTCCTCAGTTCGACTCATATTTACAAGGGAAAAGCACATTTTGCTGTTTCAGCAAATGTAAAACACATGCCTCCTGTTAAAGGTACTGATGGTGAAAAGGATGAAAACCAAAAGTCAACACATTAATATGAATTACACCATTAATTATTAATAAACTGTGGGCAAATACGTTTTCTTTAACATACACATTTATTCATTAAAGACAGCTCCAGCTGATCTCAGTCAGGCTGTGAGGATAGACGGGGCATTCATTGGATCCAAGACCAGCTGAGCAAATTTCTCATTAACTGCTGAGCACCTTCAGGTTCCTGCGGTTATTTCTCAAGTGGTTCAACTTCTCTCTTGTACTCAGAGCTTCTCCCTCTAGCGGCAAAAGAGTTCAGACAGGAAGAGTTTAAAGCGTGTAGCATGCGTCTGTTTACGAATGCTGAACCAAGCTTTACAGGAAAAGTTCGACAAATTCAAATAAGCATATTTTCTAAAATGTTGAATTCCTGTACGGATTCTCGGATGGCAACAGGCTGTCATCTGGAAGGACCTTTTTTTATGACAGGGTTGCTTATGTGCTGCACAACTGCGATTGGGAAATACTATTCCTGACTTTGGTCTTGTGCTCAAAGCTGGTTTTGCCCTCTTGGAGCTGTTATCAAACATAACTTTGCAGGAAAGGTACAGGGTCTTGGTTAAATTCTTAGATACCAGAAGAAGATGTCCACCCCCTGTGAGGAGGTACTTACAGTCTGAGTTGCTGTATATATTTGAAAAATCAAATCTGACTCCACACTTTGAAGTCATAGACTTTAATAACTCCACTTAGTGTGTTTAACCAGCTGTCACCGCTGGGGACAGGTGACTCGGGTGTGTCCCGGCATGTGGCAGATGCCGCAGTTGCGAGGTTTCTTAGCAGCTGGAGGTTTGTTAGTGGTGGCAACTCCCATTATCGTCCTTCCCTTCTTCCCTCCGTCTCCACCACCGTTAAATCCACCACCAAAACCACCTGACACGGGGGAACACAGGTCACAGGGGGTTAGAAGTCACTGCATAAGAAGCACCAAAGATGTTTCTGTGTGTGTTGGGACTGACGGCAGCGCGTCAGCCTGGTAAGTGGACGCCTCAAGGTCTCAGTGGCAGTGTTTGTGAGTCGTGACAACTTTTCTTTATCATTAAGTAAATATGTAGGTGAGAAGGATCTCTCTCTCTCTCTCTGGTGTTTGATCTGAGTGTACATCTTCTCTGCTTTGCATGCTCGTATTACTATATTTGTAATAAACATGGTGTGTTTTACAAAGCATACAGAAAGCATTAGCTGACTCCAGACTCATGGTGCAAATTATTTTTACAGCCAAATCTATGCAGTCAGACATTGAATGAAATGCACTGCAAATGTCTGTCTGTAATGTATTGTTTATGAGAATGTATTAATGGGCGTTCTTCCCTTTAATGTGAAACAGAGTCTGCTTGTGATGCAAGACAAATTTCAGAGAAAGTAAACGGTAAAGATGGTAATGATGGTAAGTGCCTCAAACCAAAAACTTTTGAAGGTGGATTTTCTAAAAATTCCACTTTGGTCAAAATCAAACCCAGCAGATGGTAAGTGAAACCCTAGTTTTGTGCTTTGAAAGGCGACTATACTCCTTTATGCAACCAAGGTGTTTCAGTGATCTATTTTTAATACAGTCAGAATGAGCAGCCCTTTTTTAACTCAGAGTAGCTGCTAACTGTTAAATGAAATTCAAGAAAAACGTCTCACTTAAGAGTAAGAGTCTACAGCCATGCTGGCGGCTCTGTGAGGCTGTACTTACATGCTAACGTCAGCATGTTAACAATGTTTAGCATGTTCACCATCTTGATTTAGTGTGTTAGCATGCTACCATCTGCTAATTAATTGCAACTGGCCTCATCAACAAGGCCCGGGGACCCCGACTGACACAGACTCTCATCCTGCATCATGGACACTACACGTTACATTAATGTAAAGTCTCCACATCTGTCTCAACGCGTTCATAATGTGAACTTGTAGTTCTTTGCAGTACTTTCTTTTTATTTTTTATTTTCTCTTACTATGTTTATTGTTAACGCACCAAAATACCAAAACAAATTCCTTTTATGTGAAAAATCTACTTGGCAATAAACCTGATTCTGATTCTAATTAGCACAAAACACAAAGTCCAGCTGAGGCTGATGGGGGTATCATTAGTTTTGCAGGAATTTAGTTCATAAACCAAAATGTGTAAAATTTTGACCTGATGATGGCGCTAGAGGAAAAGTTAAGGGATCACCAAAGTTATTTCAATCAATCCTGAGGGGAACATGAATGTCTGTACCAAACTTCATTGCAATCCATCAAACAGTTGTTGAGATGTTTCCGCCTGGACCGACCGACTGACATTGCCATTCCTAAGCCTCACTGCTAGCAAAGCTGAAAATGTCTCATTCATTTCAGGCCTCAGGGTAATAAGTATGTGTGTGTGTGTGTGTGTGTGTGTGTGTGAGCCTGACCTGGTGGAGGTTCGTTCTCATCAGCCCATTGGAAGAAGTCACACTGCTGGTCTCTTGGTTTCCCGCAGGTGTGGAACATCCGGCCCTTGTTTGGACCGTCCTTCTGCACTGTGAGCGTCACCGCTGTCTCATTACAGTTACACATCGTCTGTCCCACATGTCCTCCTCCTGCACCCCCTTCCTGCCCTCTGCTTCCTCCTGGGATGTTCCTGAACCCGAGAGAGGGCCTCGGAGGCTGGGAGGACTGTGGTGCTTGCAGCGGAGGCCCTCGACTCTGGGGCGCCCCCTGCTGGCTGGGCTGATCAGCCCACAGAAAGAAGTTGCAGCTCCCAGCGTTGCACTTGTAGAACTGGCGACCTTGGTTGGGACCGTCTTTGCGCACGGTCAGGAGGAGTGCATCCTGACCACAGTTACACACAATGACATCACTGTTGGTGTCTACACTGCCACCGCCGCCACCCGGTGGAGGTCGTGGCTGCGGGGTCCAGGAGGGGACAGGAGGAAGGGAAGGTCGAGGATTTGATCTCGGGGCTCTGGGTGGCTCTGGTCTCGGGGGCCTTGGACCTGGTGGGCGAGGGTCCTCTCCTCTTCCTCCACCTCCCCCACCTCCTCCCACTCCCCCTGCTCGGAGGTATTTCAGGTCCAGCACCTCTCTGAGCGTCTCGTCACATCCACCGATGCAGCCAACAAACTCTAACGGCATCATGGGAGGGAGGCTGCCCCTGCGGAACTTGAACTTCAACCTGACGAATGTCGGACACACAGGAGGCGAATGTTAAAGAGGTAAACCTCAGTATAAACTCTAGTGTGATGGAGCTGAAACAACAACCGCAAAAACGAATATGAACTGCGCTGCGCTGGGTCCCACCAGTTACTACAGGGCTGTAACAAAGACAGAGGAGAAATCAACATTTTATATTCAAATATTTTCACGTAGACCAAGCCAATCTACTTGAAATTACTATTACTACCTGATGCAGTATATTACCTATAATTTACAAATTGCAGTCTAATTTACAGTAATTCTGTGTTGTGTTAGGGTTTGGATGTGAACAGTTTTTAAAATAGTATGTAAATGTGAAAAATGGACTGTAAATACATATAGTGAATAGCTAACTATAATATATGTAGTTTGGTGGTGGTTGAGTTTGAGTGAGAAAATATTTCATGAAATTTCAGAGTTGCTGTGGCGACCACCAGTGAGGCGGCAGCGGTATGAAACAGCTTATTACTGCACACACCTGCTGTTAATAGCATATGAAGTGATCAAACAGGCTGAAACTGCTGGGTGAGATCTGATTCAAAAACAGTGATATTGTTTTAGAATAAGTGCTGTAGTTCAACTTTGAGCTCTGTACCAGATTGGTTGCCATGGTAACAGATGCTGGTGTGGAGCACTTTGGCTCGATGCTAGTGAGCGTGCCCTATATTTGGACTGAGCTGAGGCACGTGCTCAGGGGGTTAACGCCCACTTGTGTAAACAAGAATTTGGACAAGTTTCTTGCACTGCTGAAGCCACTGAGAGCTTCATCTGTGTTTGCTGTTGTGTTTGCACAGCACAGAGCGCCTACATACACTGCTCATTAATCTAAGAAATGTGAGCTGCGTGTTCACGGCAAAATAAGGTACTTATTTATTATAAAAAGAGTATGTTTTCAAAGTTAAATATGTGTAGGTACTGTGGGTCTGAATTGTGCTGAGAGGAAATTATGTGGACCAAAGGACTGAAGGATCTTTAACACAAAGCATTTATAACATAGTTCACAGTAAACCTGCAGGGAAGCAAAATTCAAACCAATTTCAAAGCCCATGCATTCTGAATTATTCCCTCATCGGGTTAATATGACAACCAGGAACTGAAAAAAGGAGCCTGTAATACTTACATGTAATAGTACTGTAATAGTTAAATGTACTGGTTGCATATGTATAATTTAATTTCTTCTTTGCTTTAAAACTTTCTTAAGAGGCTCTGTAACAAACACATTGTGGACTGTTATTCTGAACTACTAGTCTTTCATTTCTGCACTGTTAACGGGGACCATAGACCATCACGCAGGTATAATGTTTACCATGTTCTCCATCTTAGTTTAGCGTGTTAGCATTTGCAAATTAGCGCTAAACACAGAGCACAGCTGAGGCTGATGGTGATGACATCATCAGGGTTGTTTTTTTAAAACTTTAGAAAGCTCCTTCCAAACATTATACAGCTGCGCTCACAGGTTGAGTAGTGCTCCTGATGATGAGTAAATTGAACTTCATGTGTAAAATCTGTGTAGTATCCAAAATACTTTTTGATTATATTAAAATCTGAAACCTTATAGCTTACCTTACATTGTATATATGTATAGTTTTGTTTTGGTTGTTTGTGTGTGGGGAACACTTGAAAACAAATATAAAATCATAGTGAATTACAAGTTTGAGGCTTTGTGAACATCTAATGTTTCACAATTCATCTTATTCACCAAATATCTGACACAACTTTATGAAAAATGTCAGTTTACTATTGGCAGGTAAAGTTATTAAAGAGACTCATCAGTGTTGTCAGAGTCTAAACGTATCTTGATCCTAAACTGTTTTAATGGTTTCCTGTAGTTGGTCTGGTCAAGTATAAAACAAATACTTACATGTGAACGGGGCGCGGCTGACAGGTGGGACAAATGCTGTCATCTCTGCTGACCTCCAGCACCGTGTCGGGGAACCACACTGCTGTCTTACAGGCTGGGTAGCCCACGCAGGACAGGAACTTACTGCAGGGGAACGGAGACACAGGAGGGAGGACAGGTGGAGCCGCGTTGTGACATTTAGCAAACATGGATGTCTAAGAATAATACAGTTATAGATTGTTGAAGTAAAAGGGTGCTGTTGTGGCAGCACCAACAAGGAACTGCATTACTATGCAATAACACATTTTAAGTTTCATGGCAAGCTACCAAAGTAGAAAATCAAATGAAAAAACATTGCTAAAGTGCAAAATAAAGTTGCTATGGTCCCCTAAGGTGATTATACAGAAGCATCTATGTCACCTTTTGAAGGAGATGAGCAGGTAAGCATACAAGAAATGCAGAATTCAGTTTTAAAGTGCAGGAAGACAGACAGCATCTTTGTTTTCTTGTGATAAGTTCGGAGCTTCTTTGTGTCTCGTCTCACCTGTTACCCTCCCTCTTCTTCTTCAGCACCATGTCCCGCCCACAGTGAGGGCACTTCCTGACCGGCAGCGGGATCTCCATGTCCTGCTGCTCTGCCTCGGTGATCTGCTGAGCTGCACCCAGATATGGCGACAGGGCTTCATCTAACCTGAGGCAACAACAGAAAAAGACTTTCTTACCTGGGCCACAACAACCAACAGCCTGCAGTCATTACAGGACAGGTGTAACTGACCGTTCATAGTAAACTATGACACGATTCTGCTCATTTGGGTACAGACGCTGCATCAGAAGCACACAAATTTACTACAAGGTAAGTTGTTACTAACTTCTTTGCCTTCCTGGCGGACTCTATGAAGACGGTCTTGTATTTCTGGATGTGGTGCTGCAGCACGCTCTGTTTGTCCTTACTGCCCTCTGATACCAGCTTGAGGTCCGCCTCCAATTCAGCACGCAGGTTTGGTTTGGACATCTCATAACCCATGGAGTTATAACCTAAACAAACACACACATACACATTTGTACTGTATATTTCATATTTAACATATTTGAGTGACAGGGACGATGGCATAAGGTAGCCTATCAACATCTCTATGTATTAAAGCCTACTCTATATTGTGGTATGCAGTGTGTGTGTGTGTGTGTGTGTGTACATACCCTCCACCAGTCCCATGCCGAGCTCTCCAGGGAGAAACCTCTGGTCAGCGGTCAAGCCCACATACATGCGACTCTTTATAGTCTCGATGTGCTCTGCGTGGGTTGCATCTGTTCCTGTAATATACACAGTTCAAACAGAACAGTTTGCATTAGACACCAAACAGTTAAACCTGAACAAACAACAATTCTACCTTGACTAAATTTTGAAATTTTCCAGAACATTTAATAGAGAAGTTATAGTCACATTTACTATATCACAATAAATACTGATATCGTAAAACAATATTATACTGTGACAGAAAATGTGGTTCTAGGTTTCATGTGAATCTGACACAAATTAAGACCTTTTGTGGGATTCATCAAAATGTTCTAAAATGTTAGTGATTGGTTGGGACCACACACCTTAAAAACACAGTCTGTGTGGGTGTGTGTGTGTTTGCACTGTACCGATGCCGTGCTTCTCCATCAGTGATATGAGGTCGGCTTCAGTGAGCAGCTGCGGAGGACTCGTCTGTCCATCCATCATCTCGATAGCGGAGGGCTGGAACTGGGAGCCTTGCTCATACACTGGAATCAGCTAGCACATACAAAGCAGCTTTACTAGGACATACTCCACACAAGCAGCAGGAGGCAGCAGGCAACACACATACACAACATACTCTATAAAAGCAAGGAGTTTAAGCAATGGTATCGCAGCTTAGACAGAACTTTTTCTGAGTTTAGAAGCCTTTACATGAGGCCGGCAATTATTCGAGCTTTTTTACAGTACAATCATTTCTATTAAATGTGCTCAGATAAACAAAAACATCAGTATAGTGAGTTCACAGAGTTTATAGTCTGTTATCAACCTTAACACACACACACACACACACACACACACACACACACACACACACACACAATACCTTGGTGCTCCACCTGTCATACGGGTAAACGTCCAGGTAGTTCCTTGCAGTGATCATGAGTCCCGAGGTGGAGAACTTCTCCTGGGCGATGTCTATGTCCACCACAGTCTCCTGCCCCAAAGCATCCTGGGATACACAAGCCAGGAAGTGCCGGACAATGAACTCATACACACGTCCTTCATTGCCCTGGACACAGAAGAAACAGAAACAGAAACTCCTTACTTCACATAGTCTCCAAATGTGTGTGAATATGCACGCGCACAAATAATATCGTGTGTGTGTGTGTGTGTGTGTGTGTGTGTGTGTGTGTGTATGTTTACGTTTGTCTGGACACGTTTTATACTTCAAAGTTCTCAAAACGCCCATAAATCACAAAGACATGGGGGCTAAAATACTCCTTTTTAGTTTTGCCCTGATCAATATTTTGTTTTTACTAGTATGGTCAAATTATCTTGCATGAATACAACTTGTGAAACCGTTGGGCTGCCGTAGGCGATCTGTGAAACCTTTGGCCAATTGTTTCCATTATATTGTTGAAAAAAAAAAAAAAGAAAGAAAGAAACAGTTGAGGGTTATGACAAGAACTGGTTGGGCACAGAAAGACCTGTCCCTAATTATCAACAACATTTTATTAAGATTAAGTTTATTATGATTCAAAATGTAAAAAACATTTTGGCAGAAAATTTGACTTTTTTCTTGTCAGCTTGTTGTTATTGTTTAAAATGTGCAAAAACTGAGCTCCAGTTTTTGTGGACTTACCTGCAGTGTATTGGAGTACTTGGTGGGGTGTATGGGGGGGTGGGCTTGGTCAGATTTCTTGCCCTGTCGTGGGTTGGGACCCTCAGGCTGGTCGAGCACCCGCTTGGCGAACGTCCCCCAGACCGGGCTTTGTGTCTGCTGCTCCACCAGGGGGGCGAGAGCCAGGTTTGCGGGAAAAATGTTGGTCTCTGTACGGGGGTAGCTGATATACCTGAGCAGAAAAAACAACAACAACAAAAAAAACCCCCACACAGTCACAAGTCATCTTCACAGACAAACTAAGAGGGAACGCTTCGGAAATGTGACATTGCTGATAAACTCATCTATTAAACGCCTGAAAGACACACCACCCGGCCAGATGGTGTCCTTTCATGTATAAAAATAGGCAGCTACCTGACTTAAACAAGTTCAAATGAAAGATCAAAAACACTGTGGGAGGATAAACTGATAAGGACATTTAGCATATGGTCGGACCAATACAATACTTTGCTGTGTGGATAGCAGTATGCATCTATATTACCTAACATGCACTCACCCTTGGGTATAGAGCTTTTCTGCAATTTTCATGGTCTCTTTGGCACTTATTCTTAGCTTCCGAGATGCCAGTTTCTCCAGTTCCTGTTGGTCAGATGAAAGTAGGGGACTGTTCAGAGTGGGACAAAGCAGCAAGGGGCTTTAAATACAAGGACCCAAAGCTGTCAAAACACTACTCTATACACACCTATATACACTTTATACCATAAACAGATGTGTTGAGATGCAGCGTAAGTATGTGTGTGGCTGTTTGACTTTGTATTCTTACCACAGTGTCCAAAGGCAGCGGTCTCCACTTGCTCTTGGGTTTGCTGGTTACTGAGGTGACTGTTGCTATGGGATCCTGGAAGTGAATGAAAGGATATTCTCGTGTGTACCTTTCTACGTGTGGCTTTTAGCCCATTTTATTCAGGCAGGTCGACAACACATTCAAATTTACTGCTGTGTCCTTCTGAGGTAACAGCTGCAGGTGTGATACACATGTGTGGATGCACTTACACCAAAAAGTACACACACACACACAAACAAACTGTACAAGTCCATTAAGTGCATAATTTCACTTAGTAGTAACAGGATCTGTCAACAAATACATAAATCTAAGACTAACCGGTCAGATCAGCATCAGAACTGCCAAATAAAATCAAAGAGAAGTCAGCCCTGTTGAAAAATCAGAGCCACCAACTTGTGATGGCCACCCGTTTAAAGACCCTGTGGAGTTTCTGACCACTAGCAGCACGATGAAGCAATGTTTTTAGGAGTGGGTTCGATTCCACTGATCTACAGGTGGCAGTAACGCGCCAAGAAACTCAGAAATGTACCAGCAAAGGCAGAGAAGAAGAAGAAGGCTGCTTGCAAGGAAACCATGTAGGGTTCAAAATTTGGGGGGAAAAAGGCCTCAAGGATACACACAATGTGTTTTGGTGAAGAATAGTGAATGTAAACAGTAACTTTGTTTACAAGAAAACTCCAAAGGGCACCTTTAAAGCTCCACTAATTGATTTTTTTTGGCCATTTCGGCTCATCAAAACAAAGAGCTGAAAGAGGGTAAAATGTAGAGTGGAGGGAAACTGCAGAGTTGGGTGATGATCTCTGTGGGTTTGTCACTCCAAGAGACCCCTTTCCCATTACACATAGGCATTTGATCCACTGTTAATATAAAAACTTTGATTAGTGCAGCTTTAATGTATAACTTGGGGGCTTCTTTGCTGGCCTTGTCTGATCTACCAGCACCTTAACCAGAATCAGACCATCACTGCCCTGCTGAAAGCTGTTTAAGGCAGCCGACCAGAGCTTTTTGAAACATGTTTTCAACATTTAAGCATGTACATTCAGTATACCGGGGGAGTGCTAAGCAGGGCGGGGATACCAATCGCATCTTCCCTTAAATATCAGGAAAGATTGTGGGAATTTTTGTCTTGATAAGGTTTTACTTAAAGGAACCGAAGGAAAGAAGTAACTCTTGATTTTTTGGATTGAGCCCTGGTGTACAGGGACACGCAGTATTGTGTTTGTCTGACCTGAATTTGGCATCTTGCTCATTGGGAAACAGTGAAAAGTAGCTAAGTGATAATTACATGCTCGTCAGCTGTGAGCGTCTTGGCAAATAATAAGTGAAAGTGTTTTTCAGTCAGATTCAGATGACACCTCTATCCTGTTACCAGAGCTGAGACCACACAGGGTTTAAAACAAAAAGATGCTGAGGCGAGATCAACAAAGAGTACAGAACAACATGTACGGACACAATTGCACAATTACAAAATCATCATTTTTTAATAACTTATACATGTAATATCATAATTCATAATGCATATATTAGGTACAAAGATTTGATGGGGTTGTGAAATTATTGAGTAGTGTGCAAGTGAGCTGATTTGGCAAACATAATTTTGTGGATTTTCATAATGGTTTATTTAGTATATAGGGTTACGGTTCCACTGTTTATTCTAAAAACATTTTTTAAACGTTTACGGCTTTTGAGACAACGTAATATCTTATTTCAATGCATCCAATATTTTGTCACTGAAAGTGGGATACTGCAATTCTGTGGTAAAAATCAGATGAGGTGACAGTTCTTTACTTCTTCAATGACGTTGCCGTGTTTGATGAGGTTAGTAAGTACAGGTGTTTGTAGGTGTGTTGTAGTAAACCAACATAGAAGGTTACAGCAGGGCAGCAGGTAGCTACGTAGGTACGTATCGCTAAAGTTTAGGTAACATGGCAATTCAAATGAGCCTATTAATTAGCATATTACGATAATAAACCATATCCCCTAAAGGAATGAGGGATTAGGAGGCAAACAAGACCAATACAGACTAAAAGCATTACTAAGAACATAACTAAGAACTTCAACGTTGAATTCACGAACATAAACTAGTAAAGTACGTAACATAGCAAGATCAATAACATGGCCTCACATCTTTCTCATTAAATTGTCTAAAGAAAGAGCTCATAGTAGCAACGTCAGCGGACCTACAAAGCTTACTAGTAACGGGCATCTTAGACATGCATGCGCAAAAATCTAATATGTGAGTTAGAGGATCTAGAGAGAATTCAAGGCCTGCTTTAGTTCATTATAACACTCTAAGAGACATAAAACATACACATACCTCCATGCAGATCTGGTAGAGCACCAGGCAAGCTGTGTGGTTGAAGAGACGGTTTCTTTTCCAGCTGAACTCTACAGTGTCCTCCTCCACCTCATGCAGCACTGAGACAAAGACAGACGCACAGAACAGACGGGAGGAAGAGGAGTGAGTATCAGTTTAAAACCTTAATACTTGCATCTCTATTGGATTGGTGTGTCTGTGCATGGAGGAGTTTGTACCTTTGATCTTGTAGAAAGTCTCAGGTATGAAAGCCTGGATGGCTTTGAAGCGCTCCACCACAAAGCCCAGAGTGGGAAACTGACAGCTGCCGTAAGAGATCAGCTGATTGGCCAGAGACTCTGGAAAGATCTTCTGCAGGCGAAGAGTCTGAAATCGAGTGAAGGACGCACCTGCAGGAGATGAAGATGAGCACAGGAGAGAGGATGGGATCACTACTAATATATATATATATATATATATATATATATACTTACATGGTTTTCCATTCTACGTGACATATTTGCATATTTTTACACTTATGTTGTATCATGGGTGAAGTGACATTTAACCAAGGTCGTCATCCAGACTTTGTGATCATGCTGTATGAACCATTATCTGTTCCAATCTATAGTCTTGAAAGAATCTTTTTCACCTGCATTAGTGTGTCGTTATGTATAATTCATCACAGTTTAAAAGTGCTACATTACCTATCCGCAGATCCAGCTCCTGACGGACATCGACAGCATTGCTGATGTTAGCATCTGGCGCCGTCAGAGTCTCACAAGCTCTCCGAATGGAGTTGGGGGTGATCTCAGAAAACTTTGCCCGAAAGACTTGTAAATTGGGCTTCACTAAAAAGCATACACACACACTATTATCAGGAGCGACTTTTCGACTAACATACACAAAACCTACTATTCTTTGGCCTTAGACAGTCACAGAAACATTGGTAATTCTACATAACAATTTATATTAATATTAATTCTACATTCTAGGATGTACATTGTTCAAGGAATAGTTTGACTTTTTGGGATGCGAAGATTGATGCCACTCTCATATCTGTACGGTAAATGAAGCTGGAGGCAGAATACGGCTAGCTTAGCTTAGCACAAAGACTGGAAACAGGGGGAAAGGAATTAATTAATGATCTTTAGAGGAACTGGTGGGCAGATTTTGTTACTTTTGGACAGAGCCAGGCTAGCTGTTTCCCCTGCTTCCAGCTTTTGTGCTAAGCTAAGCTAACCGGCTGCTGTCTGTAGCTTAATATTTCCTCTCATCCAACTCTCAGCAATAAGCAGATTTCCCAAAATGTCAAACTATTCCTTTAAAAAGGAGTTCAGCTGCACGATCAACACATATTACTATCATACCTGCTTTGCAGACATCTATGATTTCAAAGCCAATGTTTTCTCCCTCTCTGTCACAATCAGTCCAGATGACCAAGGCCTGGCAATGCCTCGCCTCTTTCTCTAGTGTCCGCTAGAGAGACAGAGAGGGACGGAGAAAAGAAAGAGCATTATAGGTGTCTACTTAGAGGGAGTCATAAAATCTTTCAAGTCCATTTCTATTATTCATAGTCATCTTTATTTCCTTTGAATAAGAAACTGTGGCTTCCTACTGCTGAGATGAAAAAAGGCAAGAAAAGAACATCATCTGGGCCTATTGCCCACTTGAAATAAACAAATGTATATATACAAATGTATAGCTTATCCTCATTTTATAAACATAGAGTAGTTCTGCCACTGCATGAGTTATTGGAGCAAAAAGAACTGAAATTGGGCTGTGCGTAAATCCTGGTTAAAGGAATAAACTATCACAGTTACCATTACTAATATCAGTGTAGTGACAGATCCCATAGGTTAATTTAAATACAAAGTAAATATATATTTGACTCCTGGGGGTAAAGTAAATGAGCATACCTTGATTTGTATCATGTTATCTGGACAGTACTTCTCAACCTCAGCATCAAATAACAACACGGGATTGCAACTGTGCCTTTGGAGAGAAAAGGTACAAATACACTCAGTTGTTATGATACTGTAAGATGCTGAATATACCAAAAAAAAAAAATCCTATTTTAACTTACCATTTCTGGAACGGTGCTTTAAACTCCAGACCCAGTAAATGGCCTGACACTGACGTCATTGTTACTGTCACATTCTGGAGCGGGATGGAGACATAATGAAACCAGAAGAATCAGAGACAACGTAAAGCACAAAAGAACAGACATACAGGTGCATGTTTCTATATCTTTTTATGTCACTTACCTGACCAAAGAGATGATATTCATACTCATAGATTTTATTAAACTTTGACATCCCCTCCCTCTAAAATGGAAAAGAAGACAATCAGTACTAGAACAACTGAAGACAAATAGAAAATGGTAGCTACTAGCTTTTCCTTTACTATCTCTGGTTATATTAGGACATTTTGGGCAGTGTTGCAGATCACTGAGCAGGACTGTTTTATGGAAATAGTTCATTTATATTTGATAATTGAATTACCATGATTTGTCAGGTATTATTATTCTTATTATTCTTATTATTATTCACTGGATTCGCCAAAAACTGAAATTCCTATCTGGTTATTCACCCATAAACAGCTTCTTAATTCATTTTCCAAAAAGTAAATCATAATATGTATCGATATTTACATATACAGTAAATTTACATATGCCATGAATTGTGATAAAGGTGAATTTTTGACATGTTTGCTTAAAAATTGACCATCAAACTTGTGATGTACAGTATATCATCCATTTCTGGAGGGTGTTTGGGGGAGCATGTGACTGGGTGAATACCAGATTTCCTGATTAATCTTGTACTTATGTTCAGCCAAAATTCTGGTGTCTAACTCGATGTTGAATAATGGATTAGCTATAATTCATGATTTGTAAAGGTGATCTTGTGATCCAGTGCGGAGGTGGGCCACAAACTGGAAAGATTCACTCACAACGAGGAGGCAAACTGATCTCTGAACAGTATCATCAATTGACTTGAAAAATGCCCATCACAATTTCCCAGAGCCCAGGCTGGTGTCCTCATATTGCTTGTTTTGTCTGACCAAGTCTAAAACCCAAAGATATTATATTTTTATGTAATTTATACAAATAGAAAGCAAAGAAAAGCAGCAAATCGACTAATCGTTTCAGCACTATACTGAATAAGAATATTTGTTGGAGGGTTTGTACTGTTAGTGAGTAGACATGACTGACCCTCCTGGACATGCCGTTGGACATGATCTCTGCGATGCCTTTGGCTGCATCGTTCTTCTCGGCTACGCAGAGGACCCGCTTGATCTGAGCCCTGCTCCGGATCATGTCTGCCTGCTGCGGTGTGTCCGGACACAGGTCACTCTGCGCCGCACAGAAACACCTCCGTTGGACCCCTAGCCGGTGTAGTCCCGATCGAAGCAAAGATCTCCCGAGGAGGTGCACTAGCATGCCTGGCCGCTCTCACACGAAGCAGCCGGCCCTTCAGGCAGCCCTACTGCTGCTGTCTCTCCGCTGTGTTAGCATGTTAGCTAACGCAGCTAGCTAAAGCCATGGTATCCGCTCCCCAAAACTTTTACAAAGAGCTAAAAAGTTGTCACTAAAGTCGCTCCCGATAAATTAAATAACTAAAAATAACGCTCATGCCCATCAGAAGCTAATTAAAAACTTTATAAGGAGCAACAACGACATAAGTAGTACTGTTAGCTCTGTTTACAAATTCCCCGCTCGCCTGTCAAATACTGCCGTAATCAAGGTCGTAATGCTGTCGTAAAATCCTAAAACTACCAAAACGTCTACATAAAACAAGTTTATAAATCCACCCTAAATCAGAATTCGCATTTTGCCATTTCAACATCGACAAAGGTTTTCAGCGACCTTGGATTCCTGACAGCATGGAGAAAGTTCTGAAAAGCCCTTCATGTTAGGAAATAAAACTCCATAATTTCCAAATAATTCTTAAATAATTTCCCAGCATGTCATCTGGTACTAAGTAGGTAAAATATAGACAATGTTCTGAGATGGATTTTTAGCTAGAGATTGTTGACTTAATAAACTGTTTTTGATTTCTAAAGTAATTTCAGGATACATGCAAATGCTCCTTATGTTCCTAACTGAACAGCTACCCAAATAAACGATATGTGAAAAATCCGAATAATAAAAAATGTTGAGATGTTTGGGGGTGCTGATTCATGACCTCCTGGTTATGGACCTGCTACAAATATGGACAATTTTATAAGATTTAGATTCATCTTTACTGTCATTGCACAAAGTACAAGTACCGAGACAACGAAATTAACTCCTAAACTGGAAAACTGACAGTGCATGACTGTAACAATGAGTGACTTTAAAGGCTCATGAATCTTTTTTATAACCACATCAAGTACTTACAGTCGTCATAGACAAAATATGTTAAATTTCTGTTTCAGGGTGGAATTTCTCCAGATGGGAGGTGGATTGGTCACCTGACGAGACTACAACCAGCTGGGTAAACATGGCGTCTGTCTCTGGATGTGAAAATGACATGTAGCGCTTCTGTCTGTTAACGGTGTTTCTGTCGTACCAACGTCCCGCATTTTAGCCCAGAAAAGAGCAACGTGACGGACACGACGCATGAAGACATGAAGAGGAGACGGAGAGAAGCGCTTCAGTGATGCTGCTTTATATTTTTTTTCTCTCTGCACAGCATGAATGGTCTGATGTCTGCCCGGGCCACCCTGTGATTGGCGCAAGATAATTGCTTTTGTTAACAGACACACTGATTTGTATTTCTGTCGAGGTGTGTACTTTCATTTTATCTGACAAATATCAAAGCTCTTGTTCTGTGGACTGGCTCCTGCAGGGGCACGACTGAATTTTAGGTCCACTCTGCTTTGGGACCCCCTTCTTAAATTATATAAACCAGCTTGATTTTTTTTGGACTCACTCCATCTCTGGGCCCCTAGAGTCTACAGCTCTTTTAACCTCACTAACAAATGCACTCTCTGGACAGTGTGAGAGCAGAATGGTCAACCTGACTGTTCTTTATGTGGCTACCCTCCACCACTGTGCTCTGACAACTGGTTTATGACTGTTAACTGTGCTGCACTGTGTGTTGTGTTTCTCATGCCTTGCTCAACAACACCACTATGATAGGCTCACCTGACGTGGTGGCTTTCACTAAAGAGGATGAGTATGGGCAGACAAGTCCGGACCCCTGGGCTGTCCCCGAGGAGTTCTCTGTTCCCCTCTATCCGCTGGCTGACTCAAACCCCTGGGCCAAAACCTCCTATGCCAAGTTCACCAAAGACTTCATCCTCATCTCTGAGTTCTCTGAGCAGGTGGGCCCTCAGCCTCTCCTCACCATCCCTGATGACTCCAAAGTCTGTGGCACCTTTGATCTCAACTACTTCTCCCTGCGCATCATGTCAGTGGACTACCAGGCCTCCTTCGTGGGACATCCACCTGGCAGTGGTTACCCAAGGCTCAGCTTTGTTGAGGACTCGAGGGTGGTCCTGGGCGACTCAAAGGAGGGGGCGTTCGCCTACGTCCATCACCTCACGCTTTACGACCTGGAGGCGAGGGGCTTTGTGCGACCTTTCTGTATGGCGTACGTTTCAGCAGATGAGAGGAAAATCATGCTGCAGTTTCAGGAGCTGTCCCTCCGCTTCTCACAGGCCTCTGAGTGTCTGAAGGCTGGGAACAGGAGAGCATTTGCCAAGGAACTCCAGAGGAAGCTGCGGGACCTAGAGTAAGAACTTCAGTACAACTTTTTAACTGCTATCCTACATACAGTTCAAATCTTTTGTCGAATCATTTAGGTAAATAGTGAACAGGATAATCTGTGAAAGAATGTTAACACCAGGGCCGGATTAATCAGTTAGGGGGCCCTGGGGCAAAAAATGTGCTGTTGGCCCCTTTATAGATACATAACAAAATTGCAATTAATCAAATTACCAAAACGTGCAGTAAACTTAGAACTTCTGGGGCCCCATGTAAGTTGCTCGCTTTGATCAGTTCGTAATCCAGCCTTAAGTGACAGTGCCTATTTGTCTTAGGGAAATGTGTCCAAACTTTTGATCAGTGTTTTTTTGTCTTCAAATCACGCCAACATGTAACAGATTGAAAGAACCGATGAGAGATTAGTTTGACTTGGAGTTTATTGAATTGGGATAATTTGCCTGGTTACATCCAGTTGTACAAGACTAAGGGTCTACAGCCATGCTAGGGGCTCTGTGACACTGTACGTAGGCAAAGTGGTGCTTTGAGCTCAATGCTAATGCCAGCATGCTAACATGTTGATGATTAGCAGGTAGAATGTGTTCCATGTTCACCATCTTAGGTTAGCGTGTGGGCATGCTAACATTTGCTAATTAGCATTAAACATAAAGTGGAGCTGAGGCTGATTGGAATGTCATCAGTTTTGCAGGTTTGTGGTCATAAACCGAAGTACTGAATCACCAAAGTCAGACCATGGTCCAGTGGTCCCTAGAAGATGAATTTTATGGTAATCCATCCAAAGGTTGTTGAGATATTTCAGTCTGGACCAAAGTGGTGAATGTACTAGTCAACAGACCAAATTGCCATTCCTAGTGCTGCTAGCATGGCTAAAAATATAACTGGTTAATGAACCCCAACTCTAATAGTTCATGATATCCATTTCTGCAGTGTTTCTTGTGTAGTGGTTTCTCATTTATGCTGATGCTCCTTCTGAGGAAATGTCCTATTTTTTAAAGCTGTGTTCCCTTGCCCTGTATGAACACGTGTGAATCAGTAACTCTGTTTTTTCCTCTCAGGTACACTCACTCTGTGCTGCAGAAAGAGGAGGGCCTGCAGAGAGAGGCGGGCCCTCAGCGCATGTACTCCGCTCATGCTGTGGAGAAGGCCAACGAGCTTGCGAACGTGGAAAAGAGCATCTATGAACACAGAGACCTGCTGAGACAGATCAGCTCCTACCATCACCGTCCGCGCCGAGATCCTCATGCTGTCACCTGCCAGAAGTGTATGACCGAGTGCTTGAGTGAGTGTGAAGAGGTGTTAGACAAATACGCCAAGCTTGCCAACCCCTTCAGTTACACTGACAAGGGGGAGAAAGGGCAGGGTCAGATTGGTGATGAAGGAGGTGAAGAAGAAGTGGTCGAGGAGGAAGAAGAGGGCATTAAACGCAGGCCGTCCTACACGCCACAGCTGATCAAAGCTAAGTCCGCAAAGTGTTTCGACAAGCGCCTGAAGACCCTGCGAGAGTTGTGCGACAATACTTTCTATGAGGCCACTGTGGAGCTCCTGAAGGAGACGGAGAGGAGTTTCCGGGGGGACCTGTGTTACCTGCACACACGCCGCCTGGACAGGGCGCTATGCAGGAAACAGAGAGTTACCAACTTCCTGTTTGAGGAGGACCTCGGTGAGGATGAAGGGGGAACACTAAGACCATTCTGTGCTGTAAACCATGCTGTAGATAACTTTGTACTCTTAAATCCGCCTCCTATTGTGCTAGGACCAGAACCTCTAGAGCTAGATGCTCTGGAGCCTCCAGATCTTCTAGACCCAGCCTCTGAGACCAGCCATACTCAAGACAGTGAACTTGGGCTTTTGGAGAGCCATCTGGATTCCTCCCCGTCCGACCAGACTCTGGAGACCCAGGAGAGCTCGGAGGAAACCAAAGGAAGCTTTAGCAGTGATAAGAGCGGGATGGGTCAAGCAGAGAGGCAACAGAATCTGACTAGTATGAAGTCAGAAGTTCCTGATCCTGATTCTGACTTGACCCCTGACCCCGACCATAACACTGACCTGGAGAGGGAGAGCAGCAGTGAAGAGATGGAGACCACTGCTGGGGAGGATGAGGGTGACAACGGAGGAGACGACACTCCTGTGTCTTTGCTGGAAGTGGTGTCTGAGCTGGATGCCAGCAGGGAGGATGAGTGTGAGGGAGTAACTGATGGGGCTTGTGAGATGGAGTCTGACTTGTTGGTTCCAATAGACACCGCATGCTGTATGGCCCAAGAGGGTTTCCTTTATGAGGCCTCTGCCCCAGAGGCAGTGCCTCGTCTTGGCCAAAGCTCCCATCCACAGCCCTGTCAAACCCTGGTGGTCAACCAGGAGCCCCAGGCCCAACTTCCACTCCAGGACGACTACACGGTGGGTTCTCCATGCTCAGAAAGCCCCGCAGCTGGGCTGGAGCTGCCTGTGGGGCTCCTTGGGGATGCAGTTTCCCGTACCTCAGCGGAGGATGGGTCAGACTGTACCATGAGTGCTTCTACAGGGTCTGATCAAGCTGCCTCTCCTCTTGGCTATGGGGGTGTGGTGACCCTGCGTCAGAGGAAGAAGGCTGGACACGGGGCACTGAGATTTGTGCGACAGTACCCCTTTGCCATGCAAGCTCTGTGGTGTCTGCTGAGCGGCAGAACCCTGGTGGTGCTCGGGGCAGATGAGGGGAGAGTCCGCAGACTGGTTGCTGCTCTGGCCCTCTTTGTGCCTGGTCCTGGGAAGTGTGGAGAGAGGGTTCAAGCCTGGCTGTCCTGCCCCTTCACCCTTACTGACCTGCAGAGGTGGAAACTCATTGGATTGCAAAGGTATTTCCAATTTGAATTTATATTTTAAGCATTTAACTGACACTCTTATACAAATGATGATGACGGATGACGTTACAAATATAGATTTACTAAAACATTGAGTTTGATGCTCACAGAACCTTAGAGAGACTCCATCAATGTGAAGTTTGAAAATTATAGTTTATTCCTCTTTAGTTTGTATCACACCTTACTCTAGTGTTACTCATCTGGTCTGACTCAGTCCTCGATGACTCACACAACCAACTATTAAATATCCAGCCTCACATCTGTCCTTGAACTTCTTTTTCATTTCTACTCATTTCACTTTCTTGTGTGTGGGCTGTGAATTCCCCAAAGTATTACAATATTTTACATAATTTACTGAATCGTGACGCCACTGTGACATATCAAACTGTGGATTTTCTTCATCACAAGAAGGGTCAAGGCCAAGCATTTCAATTTAAATAGCTGTACAGAATTCTAGTCACAAAACAACTGCAAATTATACACTGTCTTCAGTGTGAACAGTCTCCAATAAGCAGATTTAGTTAACTTTCACATATTTTGGTACTGCCCTCCAGTGGCACTGTTCTGGACCAAACTTCAAAAATGGCTAAAAGATTGTAACATAAAGGCAGAATTGGATATGCAGATCGTATTTATGGGTGACTTCAAGTGTATAAAAAAATGGTGGTGAGCATGATAAACCTGCTTGGAAAAATATTAATTTCAGTATCTGTCTGTCTGTTCCCCACAGAGTAGCGTCCCCTGTGGGTTCCAGCATGCTTTACTCGCTGTCCCGCTACAGTCGCTACATCTCTATCCTGGATGCGGACCAGAAGACCTTGCGCTGTCCACCGTATCGTGGCCAACTCCTTGCCAATATAGCTGACCACCGCACCTACATCCGCCGTGGTTCCACCTACTTCCTTCACTTACAGAGCACGCTCTGCCGCCTGGCAGCCAAAGCCTTCCTGTTAACCTTCACCCACCACCTCCACCTGCCGGTGAGCTCCACAGAGGGGACTGAGATTGTGGAGGGCCGACGCCGCTGCTTCCTGCAGGAGCAGCTGGGGCTGGGCGAGGAGGACAGCCTGATACTGCTCTACCTCAGCCAGCTCATCACTCAGCAGTACCTACGGCCCGCCACCGGGAGCAGTGCAGCAACTTGTTTTAGTTTTAACTACACCACCAGCGTTTTATACAAAATCTAAGATTATACTGGGAGGAGGACTCACGTTTTAGCAGAAGTCATCTTTGACCCTTTGGTTTTTAATGGACCAAAGGTGATCTTAATAAGGTCTATGGTTGTTTTAGTTTCAGGACAAACTCTGAACTGGTTATTGTTTTATCTGTGTAATCTCTCTCTGCCTTGCTGTCTTTATCTCTGGTCTTGATCTTTCCTGTGTATGCGGGAAAAATTAGGCAGAGTGAGTCGTGAATGTCGGTGAGTGGTCTACTCGCGTGTATTTGGTCCAGAGCATGTTGACACTCACAAACACACATAACAGAGCAGACGAAGGTCTGTTCTACGAGTCATTTGTGTGTTTTTCACTTCCATGGAAAAAAATGTTACTTGCACTGGCTTGTTTAAGGTCAAGGCCACCCCTCCATCACACACACACACACACACACACACACACACACACACACACTTCATCTTACAAAACTCAATCCAACGTGGCCGTCTGTGTGTCGTAAGTGCCGGTCTAACCTCAGCCAGCTCGCTAACAGGTAAAATCACAGCTCTGTGTAAACACCCACCAATCACTGAGCAGTTTGTCAGCTATGATATCATCGCAGCTATATGTAAACATGTTTTTCAGGATTACTGTAACAAACTCACATATGCTGACATGTTCTGCCTGTGGGGAACAGACGTCTTTCTGAATCTGTCCATGAAACCTTATTAGCACCATGCAGGCTTGTTACAGCTGGTTTTGTGACATGCCTCTCTCTGAAAACTACTACACAACTTCCAAAGGCCAAAACCTTTCTGAAGCTTCTCCTATTTATATTTTTGTTTCACTCGCATTCTCTCACACTTTCAGTTTTCTCTTTCGTGAATGAATTTGAACACACATTCCCGCAGTTACGGATGAATTTCCGTTTTTTTGCTAATAGAGACATGATGTTGGATTTTGATGAGTAGATTTGATCTTTTGAGAGCATGGAATAAACATTCCCAGAGGCTGGTGATGCATGAGGAAGTGTATTTGCTGTGTGAATTAGATCCAGTCGACTCCACGTTATATTGCATGTCCAGACAAATTAACATCACCACGCACACACCCACCCACGTAGAGCCAGTAGCAGCCAAAACCTGTCAATATTAACTCCTGGCGAGCATTTTAATGGATATTACTCACACGATCAGGAACATTTTAAAGCTACTTAACGTAAATGTATTGAATTTCACTGTTGTCTTACAGTTGTGTGAGAGTGTTGTGGTGTTAGCATGAGACTGTCTTGTGCCAGGGTGAATCACTGTGTTGGTAATATTTCTGTTTTGTTATATTTGGATGACCTGACTTGGACAAGATGCTGAACAGTCTGAGGAGGTGTTGCTGAGACAGTGATGTTGTGTTTGTATAGATTTTATTATGGGAAAAATAGATTTCCCGTGCCATCAAACGCAAAACTCTAAGCTTGACACTTGATTTAGGACAGTTGCTTATTATTTATTTTCTCCTCAACGATCCTGTGCTATGAACAAAACTCAACTGTTCTGTATTTATTGCTTTAGGACAAAATTGGGATTATGATCACTATGCTGAGTGCACCCAGATTTTCTCAGAATTTGACAAATAGAAAATCTTTATGTTTTAAGCTCTGCCACATCGGCCAGTGAGACGACACTGAAGAAGCGTCTTTGATAGTATTTTAGATTTTACTGTTCCTAATTCTGTGGCGTCAGTGATGGAGCTGTACTTCTGTATCTAGGATGGTAACTGTACTTGTGACTGCATGGTCAGAGTTTTAATGTGAAAGGTCAAACAATGTGGGATCATGGCTGCTGTCCTTCCTGCTACGAACAAGACAAATTTTGGTTTTAAGGTATATGCTTTTAGCTATTAACAGCAACCTCACATTTTTAATTCCACCTAATGTATTATTTTAGTTTATTGCAATTTTGATTCTTTTTTTGTTGTTTGCCTTGTGATGTCTTTTTATTTTCAACTGCTTGAATAACATATTTCTGCTCAGATGTAACAACCCTTATTTTAGGTATTGTTCCTCTAATGCAAAAAGGTGAATGTAATCTGAATAAGCCATACCACAGTGTGCTTAACATGTCGTCACTCAGTGTCCTTATGTTGCCATATCATGTCTACCTTTTGTATCTCATCATGAGGTGGACGTCGTGCTCACTTCAGCCCTGTAAGACGGCGTTGTTGCCAGTGATTTTAATAAAGCACGTTGTGAATGTCTTGATGCTTTTAATGTAATGTTGATGATATTCATTTATTCCATTAAATTATTTGAAACCGTTTCATTTTTTTGCGTGGATGCCTGGGTAACGCAGGAGTTAGATGATCATGATGATTTGTGCTGAATCTCACTGTGAGTTACTGGAAGAAACAGACCAACCTACAGATCATCATTAAACATCAGATCCTCCCAACAGACTCGTGTCTGTGTGACTTGCTTTAGCGCTGACGGATGTGCGAGCATTTGAGGTGTCATGAATAATAAATGCTCATCTGTGAAAACATCTAATTGCCCTGCTGGAGCAGCAGAAGGCAAGGTGGTGGACTGAAGAAAAATACTGTTCACTCTTTACAATAACATTAATCTGCAGGGACTCAGTGAGTGGGCCGACTACATTTATGGGAGATTTGGCCTCAGATGCAGGAGGTGCTTGTTCTTTAGCAGCTTCTTTGTGATCTTACAGGGCTGCACAGAAGGAGAACTATCTTATACTTCCTCTTGTCTTTAGTAGCTAATGTGGTTTTGACTGTTGGGCAACATTGACAAATTATAAAGATACTGAGTAAGAATCTACTTTATGATGAGCTATATTTTCTCTACATGATATAGTCTGCTTCTTAAACTTCAGTAGTAAAACCATTTTGAATTATTAAATTTGGGAATATTGACCTTGTTTCTCCTGAAATTCAATGGAATTTTGCTGTTTTGTAGCTATGAAGCCACAGCTCAGACAACAATATTTTAGTCAAAACATACCACGGTCATTATTTTGGCCGTGTCCTCAAACACCCAAATCTCACCTTTATGACAAGGAACTGAGCATGTGCAGAGGCCACAAAATAAAAAATACAAAAACAAACTAAAATACAAAAAGTAAGAGACCAATTAAATCAGAATGATTTTATTTAAAATTAGAACGATGATGAAAAAGTTTTAAGGTTTAGAGCAACAACATTTCAAACAAAAAGCATTTCCCTCCCAGCCCTCTTCAAATGAAATGAAACACATAAGAATTTAAAACGACCTTCACAGTGGGTATGACTAGCTGGAATGACAGGCCTGATTCAGAAACAGCTAACCTCAACTTCTTACTATGAGCTTTTGGAGTTGAGGGCATAAAATATTTAAAAACAAACAACAACACAAAAACAAATTAAGTAATACAATATGGCCCCTCTCAATGTATTCTCCTTGGCTCCTCTGTGTAAAGACTTCCAAATACTGACCCCCTATAAAAGGCAGTTGAGGATGATGGTGAAGATGTCAGTAATTTGTTTCTGATGCAGGTGACTGAAATGAAGACAATGTTGCTTTGGGGTTTTGAGAGTGCACTGATGGAGGCTGGGTGAGCCCCGATGCCCAATGGAAAGAAATAGACCAGATGCCCCAAAACTGCCCTTAGCCAGAACATCCTCTGCATCCACAGTGGGTGCATTCAATGATCCTTCCCTGCAGAGAAGAAAACAAACAGTAGGATTTAGACCACAAGGACACACTGGGAATGAACAGGCCGTCTTTTGTGCCATAATGTCACCACTGAGGAAGGTAACTGGATAACTATCAGTATCCTGTTTCAATGTTATTTTAACAATAACATTGTTTTTGTTCTTTTTTAGCCATTATATTTTTTAACTACTGACTTTGCTGATCCTCTGACCTTTCCTCTAGTGCCGCCAGCAGGTCAAAGTTTTCTCTTATGAAATAACTCAACACACTACACACTACAACTGGACGGATTGCACCAACATTTTGCACAGACACTCATTTAGCTGAAAGCACAACCTCACATGGCTATAGACTCTTAAGTCTGGTTAAAATATGGATTTTATTTAAATTAAATGGAAGACAGAGCCTCTGAAATTAAAAAAAAAAAAGTACAACTGAGAATAAGGCCTGCAGGGTAGAAAGGTTATTATTTTGTAGTTTTTATTTTTCCTTGGCAGAGGCTTCCTGTAGATGTCACACAAAGCATGTCAATAATTAGTAAATATTGACACTGGCAAGCCCTGTGGTCTCGCCAGTCACAGTGTCAATATTCACTACTCATCCACTCAAAGAGCCTGAGATCCTGTGAGAGGTCTTTGAAAGTGTGCAGTGTTACAGCATTGTGTTTACTTTATCTCACTTGGGCAATTTATTTGTACTGTGTCTGCACTCATGTTTGTACAGACACCAGCATGAATGATGTAAGGCAGAGGGGCAAACTAAGCCTTTAACACATGTTTAATACAAGATCTCACTGGGATTGTTTTTCTAAATGATTAAAATAGTGAGACTTACAACTTCCAGCTTGCTCTTGGGGACTCTGCAGATGCAGTTGGTTCCAAAGTTGGTGTCTCGTGTTTGGATGCAGCGCAGGCAGCACAGGTTCTCGTAACCCTGCTTCTTCCACTTGGCAATAAGGTTCTTGTCTGCATAGCCTTCCTTTATACAGTACTCGTACAGCTCTGTCAGGAGACATGCACAGAAAGACAACACTGGTTAGGCATCTAGTACAGAGTATAACTATGAATGGGTTTCATATGGATCTGGTCATGTGCAAATACAAAAAAGGAAAATGCTTCTTGCAAGGGAGCAAAGGTGCTGACAAACATCTTATATAAAGTCTTAAGGACTAATGTTGAATTTTCAAGCACTTGTTACTTACACATGAGGAAGGTATGGCATGTATTTGCAGAAAATCTAATAAACTTCACAGATCCTTTAGCAAGTCATTACAAACTTAATGTTGTGCAGATTAATGTTATTCAAACTCACAGAACTTATTTTAAATTGTAGTCAGTTCCCACGTATACCAAATATGTCATGCTGGAATGCTGGATTACAAGGAAGGATTATATCAAATGCTGAAGTAGACAGAAGATGAAGATCGAAAAAACAAAGAGGTAATGGAAAACATTAGATGTAAAGTAGTCTCGACGGGTAGAGAGGAAACTGTCTACCTCTGCTGATGGCTTTCCTTTTGTAGAAGAGGTCAAAGATGTATCGACTCCGCTGATGATGCAGCCTGAAAATTGGCCAAAGGGACTCCACCTTTCGCTTTCCCTCATGAGGCTCTGTTTCAGCTGGGACACAGAGGAAAAATCAGGAATGTTAGCATTGGTAAGCAGAAATCAAAATCAATGGTGCACCTGCTTGGGTAATTAAAACGCCTCTCTGAGCTAGGTGTGCCAAAGATAGTGATATCACATCTGATGCAATGCATTAATCTGCTGCTAGAACAGCTTTGACTCCTACGTGAATACTTTCCACAAGAGTTTGGAACCCTTTTGCAGGAATTTGCTTGCATTCACCCACAAAAGCATCAGTGAGGTCGGCCACTAATGTTGGGCGATAAGGCCTTGGTCTCAGTTGACCTTCCGGTACATCCCTAAGCTGTTGGATGGGGTTGAGGTCAGTCGAGTTCTTCCACATCAAACTGGAAAAACCTTTTATTCATTGACCTGGCTTTGTGCTTGGGGGCATTTTCCCCAGCCTTCCCCAAACTGTTGCCACAATGTTGGAAGCACACTTCTGTCTAAAGTACAACTGTATACAGTGACATTAAGATTTGTCTTAATAAAAACTAAGTGGCAGAGCCCAAATCAATGGCGTGTGGACACTATATGGTCACATAGTTTTGGACATATAGTGTATGTGACATAAGAAAGCATTGCAGACAAAAACCAAGTTAAAACATTTGCATCTGACTGAACTACAACCACCTCACCATTAGACTTCTGACTAGATGATCAATACACTCGTGTTAACGGTGTATCCATTTCCAAAATGTTAGAAAATCTCCTTTCACCAGCACCACCCAAGGATTAATTAGTTGTAAAATAAAACTGAATGGGCATCTGTCAATAGTTAAAGAAAGTGCGAAGTGAAGGCTGAAATGTTTTCACCACCACATACTGCACGCTGTGGTTAACATTATAGCCCGACGGCCTAGTGTTGTGAGGACCATCGGGATAACCATCTTCTACCGGCTTACCTTCTCTCATTTTCTGATCCAGCTCGTCCAAAGTGGGCTCAATGAGCTCCCAGCCGTCTGGGGGCGGCTTCCGACTCCTCTTTACTTTGGGCATTTTGCTCTGTTTTGTAAAAAATAGAACAAAAGCTCACGGTGTTTTCGTTTTGATTTGGCGAACCCGTCTCAGGCGCTACAATATGACGTCACCCGGGGGTCCATTTCAACTTCTCGTCTCAAGAATGACGTCACCACCCCCAAATAAACATACTCCATTTATCGGCGTTTAATAACTTCTTAAATCTTCTCGTAGACTAACACACTACATACGTTTATGTAAACATTTATTTATTTCAGTATATAGATGTTTGCTGAGATTAAATCATAGCAGATGTCTTTCTGTCGTTCCTGGCATATTGCATCACTTTAGCACGCTAGCAAATTGCCTTAAGATAAACAACATGATTTAGGTCCCTGCATTTCATAACTGGCGTCATTTAGTCGAGTAACTCGGCATTATATGGAAAATATGTACATTACTTAGTTTATACCAGCAAACGTGTTTACTAAATGCGTGGAAATCCCCTGTATTGAAGACTTGTTAAAAGGAAAATACTTGAACTACTCTGAGTATTGTGTTACTCATCTAGACTGAGTTTAGTCAGCTGTCAGTTCGTGCTGCAGCTTTAACACTTATGTTTTCTGTCAGCATTTACTTGTCAGGGAGTTTATAATAAAGGCTTCGTTTCTCAAAATGCCCAGAGGAGGTAAGAATGATCTTAAAACCTGCTACATTAAAACCTTTTACATTTTGTTGAAGTCAGTTTTGTTACATCTGTTAGCCTGCTGTTAGCTACCCAACAACAGGCAGCGACCCAGTCGACACGCCTCTGTAGAACAAGGATAGTTTCCCTAACTTACATATCTGTGCTTTGGAGGGTGTTAAAACATTAAACAAGCACTGACAGCATGTTTATAGACCGCTCTGCTTCTTCTGACACCCGTCTGCTGCTCGCTGCTCTTCACCCCTGTCGTGTTGTACAACGTGTGTGCAAATCTGTGTGTGTTGTCATGTTTCATCATGGTCATCGTTGCAGGTAAGAAAGGTGGCCACAAGGGTCGCGTGCGGACGTACACCAGCCCCGAGGAGATAGACGCCCAGATGAAGGCAGAGAAGGAGAGGAAAAAGGTTGGTGGAGTAACTTACATCCTGTGCCACACGGGGCCAAGTGTGTGCAAGTATTGGTTAAGCTCCAAAAAAGCTGGATCCTACTATTCCCAACATGAAACTCAATAGGATTTACTCTAAGAGTAAATTATATAACTGAGTAACCTGATCATGATGTTTAACATTGCTGGAGGGCCCCTGTAAAACCCAAACAACCACTGCTTGCACTCAGTAGCACTCCACCAGCCAGAAGAGAGGAACTGATAGGTGAATCAGCTGCTGTGGTGTTTGGATGGAGTAAAAACCTGCATACATAGGTGTTGTATGTGTTCCCTGTTGTGACTGCAGGTGTTTGACCTTATGCCTTGGTTTAATAACGTTCTCCTGTCATTTATATGTTACAGCAAGAGCAGGAGGCGGAGGAGGCGGGTGCAGCTCAGAATGACACGGCAGAGGAGAAGCTACCAGCATCAGGATCAGATGACAGCGATGATGAAAATTCCCTGGTACTGCCACACCGTTTCTGTAACGCCCTTGCTCTGTTACCACACATACAGTTGTGCATATGCGTATTTATTATTAGTATTGCATTGTATTTTATGTGCACCTGTGAAGCACCTTGTTTTTTTCTGCATGGCAGTTTCTTATGAATGTGGTAATTTCATTGTTTGCTATCAGTTCACTTTATACTGTATGAGCCGTTGTGATGTGTTTGCAGAGGAGGAGAGCGGGTGTGGAGGGCTTGATAGAAATCGAGAACCCCAACAGAGTGGCTCAGAAGTCCAAGAAGGTGACGCAGATTGAGGTGGATGAGCCCAGGCAGTTATCAAGGAGAGAGAGGTGTGTGTTATGTGTCACAATACATCAGTCACATGCTATCAGTGCTAAATGGGAACTTCATTTTTAATATATAGTATTTATTAATAACATTTTAACAATAGATGTCGCATGCCATGACATTTGGAGTAGTATGGAGCAGTGTGAAGTGCTGATATCCAGCTCTGCTGTCTTGTGTATTAAGTGCTAGAAATGTCAAAATGTAATGTGTTTAAAAAAGCATATTACCAGCATATTTTGTACACTGTAGGATAAAACTGCACAAAAATACAATGTTAACACCCTGTTAAGAGAATGACGGCACAGTGTCATACAATAGGAAAGCCCTGCATGTAACAGTTAAGACATTAAAACTAAAAGGCTGATGGGTTGTTGTTTTTTGGTTTTATGTCTAGAAATGCTCAGTTACATTAAGTTTCTATAATTGCCAGTCAAAAATGCTTGATAGTGACTTTCCTTATGTCACTTTCTCCACATTGACACACACACACACACACACACTGTGGTACAGAGAGGAGATTGAGAAGCAGAAAGCCAAGGAGCGCTACATGAAGATGCACTTGGCAGGGAAGACAGACCAGGCCAAAGCTGACCTCGCTCGCCTCGCCATTATCAAGAAACAGAGAGAAGAGGCGGCAAGAAAGAAAGAAGAAGAGAAAAAAGGTAAGTAACATGCAATAAGGTCATTATTATTATTATACAGTGATGACTGTATTAAACAGCGCTAAGCCAGGAAAATGCTACACAATTTATTACCTGATTAGAAGCCTGATTTGGCCATGAAAGCTTTTTTTCATTACCTTGAAGAAACTGCACTCTGCACGTCACCATGGACTGTTGACTGTGTTATCTTGTGGTGTGTGGGGGTTCAGCAATCTCGTGTCAACAAAATGAGCCTCAGAGCAGCAGAGGGAGTTAAAAATATGTCAAACATACTTGATTTATTTATCATTTTTAATGACTGGAATCTGGACAGTTGTGTGCCTGTCTACTTCAATCTCAATCTGCTACAAAAGTTAGTCCTTAAATATGTGACGATGAGTCTTTTCAGCCTGTAAACATGTTTAAATGTGTTTCTGGCTTAGCCTTGTAAATTCAGCATTAATTTTGCAATTGACTGTTTGCTAAAACATTCACCTGGACTGTGATTGTCCAGTCAGAGCCAAGTAGAGCAGCCTATCTTAGCAGAGTAATGTCAGTGGCTCTGAAGTTCACACTCCTTTCTCTTGTAACGTTAAAAGTGAAAACATACTGTTTGAAAATACAAACAATAAATCATAAATCTAACCTCTGTCTTGCTTGTCCAAGTCAGCTAAGCAGTGAAACAAGGTTACAGTAACTCTAACCCTAACAATGAAATTACCGTCTGATCGTTCTTTTTTTCTTTTCTTATCATACTTATAACACCAGGACTAAACTAGCTCCAGACTGCAACACACAAAAAGTGTTGTTTCTTTATTTTCAAGTCTTCTAAATGGACCATCAACTGGTGAGGATGTTGACTTTTTGCGTGGGACATGCAGATTTAGTTTCAGGCTTTTGGTCTTTTATCATGTATGTAATCCACCAAGTGCATATTTAAGATCCCTTTATAGAGTTCTATTTTTAAAAAGTCAGCAGGATGCATTAAAACTCAACCTGAGTAAGCATTTCCAACCAACTCATGAAGCTAACATTAGCTTCATTAGCTAGCTAGCTACAACTGATAGAATCTGCCAGCAAAAGATGTCAGCAGGCAACATCCATGAGAAGCCTGCTTTTGTCTACCTCTGTCTTAAATCGAAGCCGTATTGTTTCAAAATTTCCAAAACATTTTGAGTGGTAAATTGAATCCTGTCATCATTGTAACCTGCATAGATATAAAACAGATGTAAATTTCTACCAGAACCTTTGTTTTTTTGGTTCGTTCTAGACAGGCACAGTTGTCTTACACTCATTACTTTGAATAAAAAACAGTATTGGTGTATTGGTAGACAAATACAAGGATTATAAAGACAACATAAGCCTATTTCACCATAGGTTCCAATTACAGCAAGTTTAAAACTGGACCCAGGTAAGATGGCTGCCTTATGGTTCCATCCTGGAATGGCAAGTTATTATGACACGTCACATCTACTGTTTGATATCTATGGTAACCTGGATGTGTGCCATGGGAGAATGGGGAAAACTTGACAGGCATAGCAACCGTAACTAAGGAGGGCGAGGCTCAGCGAGCGGTCAGTTGGGGAGTAAAGAGACAAGTAAAGTGGATCAGGGTTTGTAATCAGTTCTTCTACGCTGAGAGCTCAAACACTGCCACTGTATACATTTCAGTGTGTCAGGCTGATTGTGTCTGTCTTTTATTTTCTGCTTACAGCAAAAGACGCAGCGGCAGCAGCGGCCAGAGGAGTAAACTCCCTCTCACTAAAATGATGCAGAGTATTTATCAGAGGCATTTTCACATGTTCATGGACTGGCGCAATATATATATTTGACTATTTTTAAAGGAGGAGCTATGATGTTGACATTACTGTTACATATAACCATTTGGAGAAAAAAAAACGGTCGAGGAGACACCAGTGGAGAGAGGGGTTGTGTATATTTTGGCATGGAGTAATGGATCCCTCCAGGAAGTAAAGCTACAATTGAGAATTCAGCGGTCTTCATGTACACTTGGAGTGAACCTAATCTAACCTATGATCTTGTATATTAATAATGGTATACTTATCATTGTACAATTAAGACTTTGCTAACTGAGCACTATGTTTTTTGGGGGGGATCTTATATTGTACATAACTGACTCGTGAAAATATTTCAGATTAATATGATGAAACTAGTAAAATGTGTCAATTTCTTTATTTGAGAAAAAACAATAACAAAAACGTCGTGACTGGTTTAGAGCAGTCTTTACCAGCCTCAGGTGCAAGAGTCCATGTTGGTTTAACTGATGAGGTGATGATGGAAATGAGATGAGTCAATAAAGCAGATATTTATTTTGGAATAGTAGAAGTAGAATCTGGCCGTGCAGAGAAGGCTTTGCAGCAACATTTAGGGGGATAACATTTATACAAAATATAACTGAACAGTTAAATCAGTTAAATGAATAATTTAGAAAAACGGCCCTGACATCAGCAATAGATGTGATCAAGAAAGATGAAACAATTTAGGACTACTGGAGTTAAAGATGTTGATATGAAGATGATGATGAATGTATCAAGTGGTACATGAAGCTGCATTTGTTTGATTTTATTAGGATTTAGTCTCTGGGCCAGTATGTATAAAATTATTTTCCTCTTATTCTTACAAATAGCTCCTAAATTATTTGAGAGGTTCAGAGGTGTCATTGGTCAGTTAAAAGTGACCAGAAGAGGCAATTTCTATATTTTGGAAATGTATGATGATAAGTTGAAGGTGTCTCTGGTGTCAACTCCCTATACAACATGAAAAGGTTCATGATTTAGATGGATTCAGCATGAATGCGAGCAAATGTTTAACCACATCTGTATCAATTATGAAATGTGCAATATGTATTACATCGGCTGAGCTGTGAAAGACAAGAATTCAGGTGAGTTTGAACGACAATGAACAATATGATAAATTAAAATAAGGTTAAATATATAAACTTGCCAGTAAACCTTTATATGGAAATGTTTTGACCCTTGAGTTCCCTGTTTTGGAAAAAACAATCAGTTAAACATATTATTTCACACACAAGCATTAAATAGGACCTCCAGAGGTTGTTCTCACTTAAAATGTTTACTATATACTTCTTTAACTTTTTAAATATCCCAAATAGCACATGTTGATATTGTCAGCCTACCTGTAAGGGAACTATCAACATGTTGAAGCATGCATGTGTTGGATACAATGAATAACTAGTGGTCTTAATGACTTTTTGGTAAGAATTGACTCATAAATCAGAGTTAAGAGCCATTCTTAAGATCAGTTTTAGAGGTTTTATGCACACCAGTGTTACACCAAATTCTGTAACCCATCAGATTCTGTGACCCGATTAGGAAGTTCATATATATATTAACTCTGCAGATGACTTTATCACATACTGTGTGGGCCCTGGTGCACACTCCGAGCACAGGGTGGCGGTGAGGCGCTTAATATGCTGGATTAAAAGAAATCCAAAAAGAAGAACAATAAATGAGCGGATTGGTCCAAAGTTTGGCGGACTTTAGCCTCCGTAGCATGTTTTTTTGTTCGAGCGCCGTGGTCTGAGCTCACTTCAGGTTTAGTTGACTGAGGCGAGAGAGACTCCACTCAACCGGTGAGTTAGCTAGTTAATGTTTCATGGGCACAGGCAAATGTAAACACGATGGAAGCTAATGTTTGTGGCGGCAGATAGAAATAACTTTTCATGAAGAACTAAGTTAGATTTTGCGTCCTATTTGGCACAATTTATGGATTTGTTTGCTCTCCCGCTGTGTTGTAACGCACTGACATGACATGCAGCAGTTTGCCAGCCAGTAACTTTATGCTAACGTCAAAAGTAACAAGCTAGCTAACAAGTTAGTTGTTCTGACTGTTAAATAGATATATAAATATCCAAATGTAAAGGTTTATCAAACGTTTCCACTTTACAGTCGGTGCCGTTGCTGCTAACTTTCTGGGTCAGTCGACCAGAGCATGTAATAACAGTACGTTAACAAAAGTCATGTGCTCGGCTCGGCTAGCTGTTGAGCAGCATTTGACAGGTGCATGACTGTCCTGCAGTTACTTTTAACTCTGTAGACAGGACAGAGCAGCCTCAGATAAAGATTTGGCAAGCATAAACACATCAGACCAAGGTATGTGAACTGTAAACTTCATGGGAGTAGTGAATGTGTTGTCTGAGTTACCTAATACTTACCTACTTAAACTTTATTTCAGACACATAGGTCCATATAATAATAACAACCTGTGTTGTCACTGAGTTTCTGCAGCTTATCAGTCTGTGTAATGGTTCAAAGTCTAACTGATGAGGCCACAGGTGGTGCTGCATGCGTCCTCTTTTGCCTGAGGCTTAGGACTGTAACAATGGATCTGTATGGAAGAAGCACTCATTGTATATTCTTTCATAAGACATCCACAATATTTTCTTCATGAAAAGATTCTGTCTCATTTGGAAATTGTTTTTAGTTCTTATCTAGCGTTTAAATAAATAATGTCTACGAATGATTTTCCTCTCCAGATTTCCACTTTGCGTGACCGGAGAAACAGCGACCATGTCTTCAAATGGCCACACTGTGAGCAAAGAAACATGGGATTCTCACAACAAGATGATGCTGGAGCCTCTGTCCGTCAGCGACTCTGAGGTTTGTGTTCAGTGGATTTTGAAAATAGGAGGTCTTATCTAGACTACATGTTCTGGAGACTGGGGCGATGATTCAGTGGGATCAGCAGTACTAACAACCCTCTCAAAAAATTAGCTTAAAGGACAGCTATTTTTTGACATGACACATTTTTTTAGAGATGCAACTAACGATTCTTTTTATTATCATTTAATCCAATTGTTACGCTTTTTTCCACTAAAGAGCTTGTGTGACAAATTGTTATTGTCCCCTGAGTAATACAGTGTTTGTGTAAAATTGTGTTTTAGGTGTTTACCATCATAAAGAAAGAGAAGCACAGGCAGACGTATGGTCTGGAGCTGATAGCGTCCGAGAACTTTGCCAGCAGAGCTGTCCTGGAGGCTCTGGGTTCCTGTATGAACAACAAATACTCTGAGGGATATCCTGGTCAAAGGTGCAAGAATTAATCAAGTTTGTCTGTGAAATCCCAATGTTTGATTACATCCTGTAAGCGGTGCATTCTGCTTTGTCCTACCTAATCAGTATGATCCATGTGTTCAGGTATTATGGTGGTACAGAGCATGTGGATGAGCTGGAGAGACTCTGTCAGAAGAGGGCGCTGGAGGCTTATGGTCTGGACTCACAGAAATGGGGTGTCAACGTGCAGCCATACTCGGGTATCAAATAGCGATTTAACATCTATAACTTTGTTAATGTTTGGTGTAGAACCTGGCTGATGTGATTGACTTTCTCACTCCTCAAACTCTTCTTCTGTACTCCTTGCCTTTTCCATTTCTTCTCATAGTGTTGTCCCTCTCGCAGCTTCTTCCTCGTTCCTCTCTCTGACTCGTCACACTTTTGTTTACGCTTCTCTGTAAGGTTCACCTGCTAACTTCGCTGTCTACACGGCCATTGTGGAGCCCCACGGCAGAATCATGGGACTGGACCTTCCTGACGGAGGTCACCTGACACACGGCTTCATGACTGAGAAGAAGAAAATCTCAGCAACGTCCATCTTCTTTGAGTCCATGCCGTATAAGGTACAAAACAATCACGTGCATTTGTTAACACACACTTCTCGATTATGGAGTCCTGGAGTCTTGGACCAAGTTAAACAAGATTAGTCTTCATTAGTGAAAGTATGTGCACATGGTATTGGCCTGTGGCTCCTCATGAGAGCTGGAAAAAGATAACAAAAAGTCCATAATTTGACAGAATCGGGGAGGTAAAAGCAGACAAAACAGTGGAAACAGAAAAGAAAATCACATTTTTACAAACATGAAACCAAAAACCTTGTAGTTATCCAATCCACGTCTCCTATAGGCAACTTTATGTTACTTTCACCAGGATAAGGGAGTATCAATACTCCCCTCCATGGAGTCCTGGGTAAAGTCATTGAAACAAACAATAAAACAAGACAATTAAAACATATAACACAGTTAGAACTGTCTGCTGCCAGTGTCCAGATTTCTATAGGCAACTAATTTGCAATAATGTAATGTAAATGTATGTAATGTTCTTATAGTACTGAGAATAGAAAAAAATGTAGCGTCGAGGAGGTGGAGAGGAGCATTTGACCTTTGACCTTGAGGCTTTGACTCAGATTAGAGGTCAGTGTTTATATTTGTAAATTTTAACCATTGTCCTCTGGTGTTTCCTCGACTGGCTTCAGTAGCTTTAGTTGCCTAAACTTAAACTTAAACATTCCTTTACCGTGCTTTTGTTGCACGTTGTGTGGATATTGTAGGAAGTGACAGTGAACATTTTGCAGATAAGTTCAGTATCAACATTCTTCAATATAAACATATGTGCAAAATGTGTTGGTAAAGAACGTTTTGCAGTTCAGTATGAATGTTATGTCTGATCAAATGTAATCCAGACATTGCATTTCTTTAAAAATAAAAATTTGGCCAATTTAAAATGGTGTTGCATATGAATATAATTGTAGAGACAAAAGGCTGGGTTACCACTAGGAGAAATGGCAAGTAATAAACCTTACTGGTCATGCTTTATTACTGTATTAAAACTGGATTCAGATGAGTGTTCACACAATACTGAGTAAGTAGAAAGGTAGTGGGTAGATACAGTAGATGACGAAGATGGAGATAGATATTAAATAGGAACTATGCATCCAAAGTTTTTTTTACTTAAAATAATATTTGAAAAATCTGATTTTAGTTTTAAGCATAGTGTATAAAAAATGAATACAGGAAACATAAGATTAAAATGTGGGCAAAAACAGAATAGAATAAAGATGTTTTAATTCAAAGTGATTTCAGTCTAATGGGCTTCTGGCCAAAGTACAATCCTTTGACATACGGTGCTGTGTTGTGCTTATTTGCTGTGTTCTGTATATCAGGTGTAGCTGTTTTGGTGTATTTGATATGATGTGGTCTTCTGTTTTTAGGTGAATCCAGAAACTGGCTACATTGACTATGACAGACTGCAAGAAAACGCTCGGCTGTTCCACCCCAAACTCATCATTGCAGGTCCTTTAGTACACAAACACACACACACACACACACACACACTCACGCAGTGCATGCTGACTTCTGCTATTACTTGTTTAGTTTCACACATTAAAACAAAATCAATGAAATGAGGAGGACTGTATTTTCAAAGAACCTGGAAAAAAAATCATTCACCTCTGCATCTTTCTCTTCTCCAGGAATAAGCTGCTATTCCCGCAACCTTGACTACGCCCACATGAAGCAGGTCGCTAATGAGAACGGTGCATATCTGATGGCAGATATGGCTCACATCAGTGGACTGGTGGCTGCTGGAGTGGTGCCCTCACCTTTTGAGTACTGTGACATTGTTTCCACGACAACACACAAGACGCTGCGTGGCTGCCGCGCTGGACTCATCTTCTACAGGAAAGGTAGAAACAGAATATGACGCTTCTGCCAAAACAAAACATTCACCTTTTTATTTATTTATTTTTTTTGTTTTGTCATCAATACTCTTTTCCTATATTGGTACCCTGTGATTTCTCTAACTTTCCATTTTTCCTCCCTCTGTCTTTTTGTTACCCTCCTCCAGGTGTGCGGAGTGTGGATGCCAAGGGGAAGGAGACTCTGTACAACCTGGAGTCTTTGATCAATCAGGCTGTGTTTCCTGGGCTGCAGGGAGGACCACACAACCACGCTATTGCAGGTACACCTCATCGCCTTTTTTTCCACCCTTTTGTGCTCTCAGTTTCATTCAGTTATGTCAGCATCTATCTCATTTAGGTTGTGTTTTTCACTGGCAGGTGTTGCTGTAGCTCTCAAGCAAGCCATGACACCAGAGTTCAAGGTCTACCAGATGCAGGTTCTTGCCAACTGCAAAGCTCTATCCAGTGCACTTATTGACCACGGCTACAAGATTGTCACTGGTAAGTGCCGCAGTGCTGCTCTACAAACACAAATGGAATTGAAACGGAATTGAAATTTGGAGATATCGTTGTCAGCGAATAATGTAAATTGAGATAGTATGGCGTCTTGCATGGGCATTTTGAGTCTGTTGGTACTGTTCAGAGAAAAAGCACACTGATCTATTTGGTGTCTCTCATAATTCTCATAAGATCATAGATGTTTTCTTATAATTACAAGATGCTAAGTCATAATTATTATTAGAAGATGTTTTTTTCTTTCTTTAATGAATACAGGCTTTAGCCTTGAAAATGCCAACCTCACATTAACTTAAACTTCCATATATCCCTCTGGAATCTTTTTTCATATCGTTTCATATGACAGCAGTTAAAATATTTATAACCATATATCATTTTTAAAAACAAAGGGAGATGACATACCATAATTGATGATGTCTGTGTTTTCTTTTTCTTCCTGTGTAGGCGGCTCTGACAACCATCTGATCCTGCTGGACCTGCGCAACAAAGGAACTGATGGAGGACGAGCTGAGAAGGTCCTGGAAGCCTGTGCCGTTGCTTGTAATAAGAACACCTGTCCAGGTAGTGTGTGTGTGTGTGTGTGTGTGTGTGTGTGTGTGTGTGTTTTTTAGCACTGATATGCAATTATACATGCTGCTTTGTTTGCATACAAGTGTAGCCCCTAGTGTGTGTACTCTTGTGGCAAAGTAGTCTGTCCTTTGTCTCTGTGAATGATTCTTGTAAATGTCTTGTGCCACTCTTAATGTTTCCACGTTCATGTGTTTGTGCAGGTGATAAGAGTGCTCTGCGCCCTAGTGGTCTGAGGTTTGGCTCTCCAGCTCTGACCTCCAGAGGCTTGGTGGAGGATGACTTCAGGAAGGTGGCTGAGTTCATTCACAGAGGTAATCCTTTTTTTTCTTTTTCTTTTTTAACTAAAATTGCCATGCTATTGTGAGAAATGTGTTTGAACTGAGGTGACCAGACCACTGAAGGTATTAGATTATTGGTGCTTTAAGTCATTCTCCACCCTAAAATCTGTCCTTTGAGCATCAAACTCTCTGGTGTGCAGCTGACCCAAATTATCACCCTGTAAAACCACAAATTATAAGTAAACTACAACAAAAACATCCTGTCACACAATAAAGGTGGGCAGAAGCTACAGATTCCACTTGTTGAAACTGCATTCAGCGGTTTTAATCAGTTCACCTTCAGATTTTGTTTTTTTTTTTTGGAATTCAGCAGTGTTTTGTTCTCAATTGCAACGATGAAGCGAGGTGAATTTGCTACAGCTCTGATTCATGCGTCCTGATTAGCTTCTTCTCTACCAAACCAAAAGGACGAAAAAAAACAAAAAAAACATGATTTCACATAAATGAAATTGCTTTCTCCTGCAGGTATTGTGCTGACCTTGGAGGTGCAGAGAAGCCTGGACCCCAAGGCCACTCTAAAGGAGTTCATCCAGGCACTGACCCAGGGAGAGAAGTTCCAGCAGCGAGTAGCAGAAATCAAGGCAGAGGTGGAGGCTTTCGCCAGTCAGTTCCCCATGCCTGGCCTACCTGAGCTGTAGAGGGCTGCAGTTCAGACACTGCTGCCTGCACTGATGATTACAAACATTATGCCAATTTTGGTGGTGTGCTGTTTTGAGTGTACACCTGTAAAATCTGTCACTGCTCAAATCAAGATACTTCCTCATGACTTTACAACAGTTGAGTTTGAGATTTGTCTTAATGGAAAGATAGATTTGCAGACATCATTGTCCTCCAGTTATTCAGTGTTGCTACGGTGCCTTTGCTGTTTTTAGAAGGGGATTTGTTTTCCACCGTAGCTTTGGTCTTGAATGTTACAATCTGATTTAAGCTTTAATCTTGTCAAAAATCACCATTTCTTTTGTATTAAATGCACAATTCCAAAGTTACTGTACTGCAGACTGAAGCACAGAGCATAATTATTGGTTTGATACAATAATGAGCTTTCTATGTCATATACTGTATAATAAATACAATTTGATAAATAATAAAACCACAATTGTTACATTTAATTAAAGTAACCATAATGAATGAAACAGCTGCTGTGTATGATCTTTCAATTTGACTGCAAACTGGAGCAGAATCTTTTTAAACCAAAACCTCAGCAAAACTGATGTTCATTCCTGGATAGAAATATGTCACAAAGGGACTCAGCATGAGGCTAGTTAAATGCATGCTGCTTCACAGCTCTGTCAGACTGTACTTAAACGCAGCATGTGCTTTGAGCTAAAAGCTACAGTAGTAGTAAAGTGCATGATGTGAATATCATTAGTTTTGCACATATTTGGTCAAACAAAAGTATTGGACAAATAAAGTTTTGACCTGATGGTGTCTCTAGAGAAAAGGTTTAGGCATCACTAAAGTTATTTCAGTTCATCCTGAGGGGAACATGAATGTCTGAACCAAACTGTATGGCAATCCATCTAATAGTTGTTGAGACATTTTACTCAAAACCACAAATGTCAACCTTATGGTGGTGCTAGAAGAAAAGTCAGGGGATCACCAAAGTCATTAGGATTCATTCTCTGGGGCCAAACTTTCATGGAAATTCATCCAAGTGAAGGGATCTCCTGGACCTGACGTTATCAACACAAAACAGATGTTGCAGTAGGTCAAACAATAGCATCTGTGCATGTTGTCATATTAAAAATATTGTTAACAATATTCTTGAATCAGGAATTCCTCATCTTGACAAAACAACCTGTTGTTTGCCCGAGGACTGGTCAACTCGTAAACTCTCGAGATGAATGGATAAAATAAAACCATTGCAAACACGGGAACGTGGACTGAGTCAGTATTTCTAAAATCCTGGCTACAACAGTGTGATTTTGAGTGTGTCTCTAATAGGTCTGTTATTACATTTTGCTTGTACAATGTTAATTTCTCCCAAAAATACTATGGAGAAATCCATTTAAATCGGCAGGAAATCCTCCATAATGTGGTGTGAGTTTACCAAACCACTCGAGGATCGTTTAGTAATGCCTTATTCCGTCAGGTCAGAGGTCAGTCTGCGCCTGCGCGCCTTGTATCCATCCACTGGAGAGGAGAGAACAAGAAGCAGTTCGTGACAAACAAGAAGTTACAGACCGACCAGTGTTCAGGGCTTTTCTATAAAACAGTCCCATAACGCTACGAAGAACCGCAGTTATTGTGTTTTCTCATTAGGGAGCTCTCAATTGTTAGCTTATCGGTTAGCCTAGCTAGCCTCGTTAGCCACTTTAGCTGGCTAATGAAGAACTTAGTAGCTAACTAACTCAACTTTAAGCTAGCTAACCGAAACGGACATTTCTTCTGTGATCGGAGCACGACCAACTAACGCAAACATGCAGGACTTACTGGCTACAGTGGATCACATCAAGTTTGACTTGGAAATCGCCGTGAAGCAGCAGCTAGGAGCACAGCCTCTGCCCTTCCCCGGCATGGACAGTAAGTGATTGGATGCTAGCTGGTGCTTAGCCGCTGTAGGTAAACTATAAGCAGAGTTAACGGTATAAATGACGGTAACGTTAGCTAACGGCAGGTTGACACTGGCACTGTTCGTGTTAGCTTTGTGTACCCTCAATCCCATTTCGTTTTTAAGGTTGTGATTATGTGTGTCCCTGCAGAATCCGGATCTGCTGTGTGCGAGTTCTTCATGAGAGCAGCTTGTGTGAAAGGTAAAAACACAACATGACAACTTTCACCACCTGTGTCAGTCTTACCTCTTAGCAGTGTCACACACAATGCGAATAACTCCCTGCCTACCAAACACACATGTAAATAACTTAATTTGTTCAAATATAAGCTGAGATTTACTCTTCACAAATACAGTAAATAAAATAATAAGTAACACGATTAATAACAATATGATAAAATGTTAGAAACAATACCAATAAAACCCACAGGAAAATATATATCATGTGTTGCAAAGATAAAAATGTAAGCGCTGACAATGTTGGATTACCCCAAAATAAAAGCCAGAATAAAAAGATAGGTCTTTAATTTCTTTTTAAAAATTCCAAGGGAGTTTGCTTTTCTAAGAGGGTATTCCAGTTTAGGGCCATAAAACAGAAAGCAGCCTCACCAACTTTACATCCATCCTGCTCATTTTTGCTGGGTTTTTTTTTTTTTTTAACATCCCTCCCTCTTAATTCTGTTGTAACCTGCCAATTGTTTTGAATGACACACTATTTGTGAAAACAAATAGCAGTCAGCGAGACGTGGACTGCCCAGCAGCGGGCATGAATTAGGAAAGTTGTGACATCGTCTCTTTTTTTGTTTCCACTCCCAGGTGGGATGTGTCCGTTCCGTCACATCAGTGGAGAGAAGACGGTGGTGTGTAAGCACTGGCTCAGAGGACTGTGTAAGAAGGGAGACCAGTGCGAGTTTCTCCATGAATACGACATGACCAAGATGCCTGAATGCTACTTCTACTCCAAGTTTGGTTCGTTGGCTTGATGTTTCATGAAATCGCACAGATGAGCTCGATGACTTTGTTTGCCTTGTGACTGTTGATCACTGTTGTTGTGTATTGACCCTCGCAGGTGAGTGTAGCAACAAGGAATGTCCATTCCTGCACATTGATCCAGAGTCCAAGATCAAAGACTGTCCCTGGTATGACAGAGGCTTCTGCAAACATGGTAGGTCCTGCTCAGAGGTGGACATAAACATTCCAGCAGTAATGATATCGTCACTCCTTAAACATACTTTTTTATACACAGTCTTCCCCTGCTGGTTTGAATTTCTTCGAAGCCTCTTAACTTTCTGTTCAATCTTCTTCCATCTTCCTGTCTCAGGTCCTGACTGCAGACACAGACACACAAGAAGGGTGATCTGCGTGAATTACCTGGTGGGCTTCTGTCCACAAGGAAAGTCCTGTAAATTTATGCAGTAAGTTACCCTTTTTGTGTGAAATATTACACTTGTGACCTTTTTCAGCATTGGGTTTTGTAATTTTAGATAGTTCTCTCTCTGCCTTATTTATGGGATGCATTATGTCCTCTAGTAAAATATTCTTTAGACAAAAGATTGAGGCAGCAATAAAAATAATTGGTAACTTCACCTTTAGAGTTATGTAGATTTAACAGTAAGTTCTTCTTCTACAGCCCTCGCTTTGAATTGCCTATGGGAGCTTCTGAACAGCCACCTCTACCACAGCAAACCCAGAACCAGACAAAGGTAAGAGGACACCCAGATACACACATCTGTATGTATAAATGATGGGCCGCTAGGACTGTGTCCATTAATTCAGGTAGTACAGTGTGGAAATTAAACTATAAACAATTCCTCTTCGCTTGTTTCCTGCTGCAGCCCGTGCCTACCATCGGCCGCTCGTCGCTCTCTCTAATCCAGCTGACCAACTCCAGTCCAGGCCAGCGGCAGCAGAACCACATGCCGATGGCTTCTGTTCAGCAAAATAACATGACTGGCAACAGAGGGCCTCGGCCGCTGGACCAGGTCACCTGCTACAAGGTGAGTCATCTGAACATTTGTCTGCCAATGTGCGCTTGTGTGTTCCAAAGCAGTTTTAGACGCCAGCCTCTCACTGTAGTCGTAAATATGAAGGCTGACATTAGTTGCCTTAAAGCAATAGTTTGACATTTTGGTTAACACACTTACTGGCTTTCTTGCCGAGAGTTAGCTGAGAAAATCAACACCACTCTCGTATCTGTTAAGTAAATATGAAGCTCCTATGCGATCTGGTAAAAACTGAAAAAGCTGAGCTTTACATGAATACTACATTTCAGAAAGATGTTTGGGACAGTTGCATGACTAACACCACACATTTCGAGGCCCTAGCATCATTATTTAATCAGGTTTTAATGTAAAATGTATGTATCACAGTACTCAACTGAACCTGCTTAGATATCGGCATCATATGGGATAAGGCTGAAACTTAGTCAACTGACAGAAAATCCATTTCCAAACTTTTGCTGTGAGGATTTGCTCCTTTTCTGCACCAACACTTCCATACTTGAACGTAATAATATTTAATTCCACTTAATATACTACTATGTGCCATTTCCAGCTTTCTCTTGCTTTTAATAAGGAGCCGTTCATGTCTTCATTCTTTTGTCTTCCCTGTGTTTGTAGTGTGGTGAGAAGGGCCACTATGCCAACAAATGCACTAAAGGCCACCTCGCCTTCCTGAGTGGACAGTAACCTTCAGCCTTGAGGTCACCACAGTGCTGTGGCTCAGTCCCCACCACCACCCCCGATATGAGCAGAGGAGACGAGAGGAAGCCTGTTTGCTCCACAGGCTCAAGTTGAACTTAAAGACTTGAAACTGCCACTGTTGTGTGTGTGTGTGTAGTCACTTCGGGCAGAAGGAAGGATAAACAGCTATTTCTATCTTTGCCCCTTACAAACCGTGGACACATGAAAATAACAAAGAGCAGAAAAGAGGTCACAGTCTGAGTGGCTGTGGCTGAATGACTTGATTTGTGGGTTTGTCTACAGTTTTCTACAATGTTTGTACTGTATAGCACACTGAATATTTAAATAGACATCACACCCAGGGTCCAACAGAAGTGCTGTGCTATGCAATGTCGCTGTTTCTTGCAGGATATTCATGTTTCCTTGGCTCATGTGACTGCATCAGTGACACCAGACCAGAGCTTCTATTCTGCTAATTCTAGTCAATCTGTCCAACAGTGTAAATGAAACTTAAAAAAAAAACCCAGAGATGTGATTGCCAGTAGGAATGTAAATCGATGCCGTTTGTACTCAAACTACCCTGCGATGGTTTGTATTGTACCACCTAAAATCTTCTGTCTCTCACGAGACAAATTTTAGACTTTCTAACTACACATTTGTGGTTTTTCACAACCATTTTAAATCCTGCAAATAGTTCTGTGTGTCGTTATATCTGAATACACAGATCATTCAAATTTTACCTGAAGAGGATACGTGGGGGTACAGCAGTTTGGCTCTGCTCCAAAAAATGGCATCTCAGGATACAGTTCATTGTGTTGACACATTCTCACAATCTGTACAGTGTGTACAAATAAACGTTCTTGTTACATATTTACCCGTGTTACTTGCATAAAGTGTTACCGCACAGGGCAGCTACACTCCTGATAGTTGGGAATTGTAACTTAACTCACACAAACATGATATCCAACAATAAATCTTCATATTGTTTATTGGTCACAACAGTCACATATTCAACACAGAGAGCTGAGAGTAGAAAGAGCAGGGGGGAACAAAGATTCAAGTTCAACCCCAGAAGGTCTTGATGGCTGCTGAAGGGCTTTAGTGGTACTTCCTCCAGCGATCGTGTTCTGGAAGAGAACATGGAGAAAAGGAAGCAAAGGATGTTTCAATTAAATGTAAGTCTTATTTTTAACATTTGTGAGGTGTTGTAGCTAGTTTGTCCTCTTGGGAAAACAACTTTATAGGAAAAGATAAAACATCCTAAACAGGAAGTGAGTGTATGTGCGTGTCTTACTGATGTGGTCGTATTCCCACAGGTAGCTGAGGGCCACGTAGCCAACCAGCAGCATAGCTACACCGCCGATGCCTCCCTTCTTCACGTTAATGTACTTGTTGTAGTATCTGTCGTGGCCTGGAAGAGAGGGAGGCGAGAAAACAAAAACAGCTGAAAACAGTATGACGACAAGCCACACAGCGTCATCTTCATGACCTGAACACAAACTGCTACATGCACTGATTTTAAATTACTGTCAAGCAAATTTGGGTTTAATAATAATTTGTCTGGTATATTCAAGTTAATCATTGCTGCAAACTGCGACAGAGCTGTGCAAACAGTCATCTGTGGTGTTACTCAGCAGCCAGCAATATATGCCTTTAAAAAAGTCATTGTATATTTTCCAAAACAAGGTGCAGAACCAGACTGATTGTCAGAATGTCTTAGTGACTAAAGAGTCCTCTGGATGTCCTTTAACTTCTCACAGACTTATGAGGTAGTTTTGGTGCTAAAATGCTTTGTGAATTACTCTTAAACCAAAAACGTAGGACTCCTAAGATTGGGACTGACACGCCCCTTATTTTTAGGAGTTTCTCCGAACTCAGTCAGTTGGGAACTACTTTTAGCCTCAGGATGTTGAGTGAATGCGGTCCCTGATCTGCCCTTAAACAAGATGTTGAACTGACAACATTTCTCAACAGTTGCTAAGAGGCAGCAGGGAACGTTATGCTGTGCATGCTGATAAGACTGAAAGCACAACATACTGTATTGTTTCCCGATTTTAGTTCAAATTTGTGTAGGAAGAACTGTGCTGAGAAACACATTTTAGGAGCTACAAACTTCCCAAAATTCCTTAACTGCTGTCAGGTTTGCTTTCTCACTGCTACTGGTATTTCAAAAACATCTAAAAAAAAAAAAAGCCTGTAATTCACAAATCAGCTATATTGAAAACTGCACCTCTTTTTTGAGATAGAAACTGAAGCCAAAGATCAGAACCGAGTTCCTCCCTTGGTAAAGTTTCCACAGATCCACAACAAAGTTTTAGTCAGAACAGGTTTCCTCACCCCTGCGGATGGCTGACAGGATGCCGTTGGGAGTGAAGTCTCGACCTCCGACCCAGCTTCCCAGCTCACCCAGTTTCACATCCATCAGTCGCTTCTCAACTACGGGAACTGGTCACAAGAGGAGACAACAATGACAAGTTTGATTACATGCTGTCATAATGAGCAAAACAAGCTGTAGCTCTGGTAGTGTGCTCTCATTTAGGCAGGCAGGGGGGTAATTTATACTTTTAATCAAGCAGATATTTGCAGCTAAAAAAGTAAATCTGCCAGAGCTGAAATGATTGGTCACTTAATTGATTAGTTGATAGAAAATAAATCTGCAACAATTTTGATAATCAATTACTTGCTAAAATAATTTTTCAATTTCCTGGTTCCAACTTCTCAAATTTGAAAATGGTGTGGCTTTTATTTGTGTTTTGTGTCAATTAATATCTGTCTTTTAAACAGGCAATGTGGAGATGTCACCTTGGACTCTGAGGACTTGTGATGGGCATGTTTAACTATTATCTGACATTTTATAGACAAAACTATTATTCGAGAAAATAATCATTAGTTGCAGCCCTAAATTCTGCAAAGTAGTCAACAACTTCCTCCCCTGAAACGTCGTTAAGCAAAAGTATTCAGTCTACAAATATACACGTTTAGTGGCTCGCTTGAATCTGCTTGTTACTTTCTACCTCTGGAGCTAACATTTCACCGGTGTGTAGCTACATTACAACTATTATGAATGAAGTATTCTTGAACCCATCGTTCAAAACACACTATAAAGCAAAGCACGGCCTTTCGTGTTTTATTTTGTTACGGTTAATCTATTTTGGGATTAATCTGAACCAAGGAGAATATCAAAATTTAGAGTATGCACTGTGTTTGCATGCTAACTTACCGTGCAAGCTAGCCGAAAGAAACCGTTACATAACGTAAATATGCAAAGACAACTTAATTATAATAGCTTCGTCCAACATGCAAGTCAAATCGAAAGTTTCTGATCACTGAACATGACAGTTAAATGTCCAAAAGCCGCTCGCAGATTAATTTTCACTGAAAACTGGCAATGACACGCAAAGTCCTTGACGTGACTCAAAGGATTCAGTGCGGCCTTCAGTCAGGCAAAAACCTCCAAGTGACTCACTGATGGTCTCTCAGACAGAAAAACACACACCGCCTGTGAAAACCTGAAAATATAGCAACAACAAAACACTCAATAGATTAAATTTGTGATTTTTTTTAGCAGAGGGCACGCTATTTTACCTGGTCTGTCCGCCATCTTGACTGGTACAGAAGGCTCGCAGCAAGGAATGATGGGAATAAAAAGGAGGAGGTGCATTATGGGAGAGGGTGTAGTTTTTGTATCTACCCACTAGAGGGCAGCAGAAGAAATGAAACCAGACGTCTAATAATTAGACCAAAAGGCTTTGCAATCACAACACTACATACAGAACAACGACAATCCGGAGCAACAACGAACTGGGTGTATTTAACGTTTTAAGAAATAGCCTACACTCAGTAGCCACTATATTAGCTACACCTAGCTACAACTAATACAACAGTACTACAATAAATCCTTCCTTCATAAAGGTTATAATGTTCCGTTTTTGTTTAAGAGAGGTGCTGATTCAACTATATGATCATTTTGGAGGATGTAGTTTGTGGTGCTGTTGAACTGTATTATTGTATTGCATTATACAGAGGAGTGTTTCTGCTCTTTAGCCTACCCTCGTTTATATAAATGGGGTGGACAAAATAATAGAAACAGCTGGAATTAGATTTTCTTCACCACTTTATCAACTAAACCATTAATTAACAAAGTATAGGGAAGAGTAATTGATAAAGAAAATAAGCTAAATATTGCTAAATATTGAGGTATTGGGAAGCACTACCTTAACGTATGCTTTTGTTCACACAGCTTTGTTTCTCATATTTTTGTGTGGATAGAAAGCAATAAATATCTTATTCAGTTTTCACAGTAAATTTTCACTGTATCAGAGTAACCATTGCATTAATATATGCTCAGTATCACAATATGATTTGAAAAGACAACCTGTAGTTACCTATTGTTATCTAAATAGGTATAGATAGCTCAATATATTATGTTCTGGTTCCTCTGTTTTTTGTACAACCCCATGTTAAACCTCTGTCCATTAAAAAGCATATCTTGTCAGATCAGATGTTTACTACACTGGTCTCTCCTGACACTCTATCAGAAGAACCCTAACCCGATCAATGTGCAGCACAACAGCCAGTAGCATTGCTATACATAATGTACCTGAAGATATAGTTAAGATCTTTTTCAGGCTGGTGTTTGTGTTTGTGTGTGTGAGTGGCAGAGGTGGTGCTGTGGTAGTTCAGGTCCCTTCTCAACACGCCCACCGATCAATACACCCCTCTCTATCTCATCTCTCTCTCTCTCTCTCACACACACACACACATGCACACGCACACACTGAGTGAATTAGGGTGTGTGGTAGTGGTTTTGGCCTTCATCCAAGACTGAGCAGCAGCCTCTTTCCTTTATTAGACTGATTTTCCTGCTGCACTCTAATGACATTCATTAGATGGAGGACTCATATAGACGTCCAACACCCACCCTGCTTTTTTCCCTCTTTATCTTTTTCTCTATTTCTCTCCCTAACTCACCACACAGACACACATATATACACATTTACCGTTGATTACTATTTAGCATCTCTCTTGGTTCATTTTTATAGTTAAGGTAGAGGACATGCAGTTTATGTTGCAGAGACAGCCAGTCTGCGTATGCGTGCGCGTGTGTGTGTGTGTGTGTGTGTGTGTGCGTGTGTGTGTGTGTGTGTGTGTGCGTGGGTGGCTGGGTGGGGGTGGGGGGGTTGACCATGGATGAATCTTTAGTCTTTGATGATTCAGCTCTTTTTACTGCATGTTGACCCAAATGTTTCTTCTCTTCTTTCCAGATTTGACTGACACCAAATAGCCCAATCAGAGCCTCCAGTCCACCCAACTGTCATTAAAAGTAGCCCCTCTCTTCTCCTCCTCTCTCTCCTCTGCTCTCCTCTCCTTTCCTCTCCTCTCGTCTCCTCTCCTCTCCTCCTCTCCTCTCCTCATGAAGGTCACACTCAGTCACACACTCAGTTGAACCAACATCTTGCGTCTGCCTGATTTACACACATCTCGGGCCAGAACCCCTAATCCAATCTTACTCAGTGCCACTGAGAAGCCAACACACGCCTCCAGAGGTGGCAGACTCCCAAATGCACTCATCGAACACCTACATACACACACACACACACAGATGCAAACATACAGAGATGTAAACACACAATGACAGACTGACACACTCTGCAACCATGCAGGGATAGACAGACACACAAGCACGCATACATGCACACAAATTTCATTTGGGCTGTAAAGGTTACCAACAACACTGTAACATAATCTCATTTAGGGAGCAAACCCATAAGCAGAAAAGAGCCTGTGGTCCAGGTTTACCTGCTTGTTTATTGGTTTTGTTTGTTTGTTGTAGCGCTGCCTAGGGCCTCACTGCACTTCAGAGTCTCTACCAGATACACACTCACACACACACACAGACAAAAGCACTAGGGGACGCATGATTTTATTCCACCTCAAGAGGCAGGTGCCCTCGAGGTCTGCCACAGAGACAGCTCTTTGAAGCTGATGGAGGGAGATAGAGGGAGAAAGAACGGGAGATGGAGGGAGGGAGGGGGCGAGAGAGGGAGTAGGTTTGTGCGAGGGGGGAGGATAGACAGACAGGGATGAAAGAGGATGAGGGAAGAAAAGAGATGAAGACTGTAAGCACAAAAGGGGAAACTGGCAGCGGGAAGAGTATGATGGAGGGAGATGAAGGATAAAGGAGAGAAAAGAGGAGAGGACTGAGCCCATGTCTGCACACGGCTCCCTAATACACATGACCTTTAAACAGACACTTTCCCAGTCACTCCCTGTTCATCCATCCTTCATGCGCCACATCTTCTTTCATTTCATTTTTTTTAGACTTTCCCCTGTGTTTTCTTTATAATCGCCACTTTTTTTTTCTTTGCCCTTGTCAGCGATTTCTCTTCTTCCCTGTCTGTAACTGTCTCTCACTTCCTGTTACCTCTCTTTTTACTCGCTTCCACATTGATCTATTTCTTCTCTTTCGCCCTCTGCGTCTCGCTCCTTTTTCTTTCTCTTAATTCACTCCTTGTCATGAATGTCATCTCCTCCTCCTCCTCCTCCTCCTCTCAGTGACCTGTATTTTTCTTATTCCTCTTCTCTGTCCTGGTTGAGAGCTTACAGATGGACAGACGGGCAAAAATCAGACAAACAGATAGACAGGCAGGCAGGCAGGCAGGCAGGAGGGATGGGTTGTGGGTAATGGGTTTATCAACTCTCCTATTGCTACAATAATCTCATTAGAGATATGGAGATCACCAGGGGAGCTGCTAAAAGGAGCTTGCTGGCCTGATGAGGGTCCCAGAGGAAACGTGTGTGTGTGTGTGTGCGTGTGTGTGTGTGTGTGTGTGTAAGACAGACATAGAGGGATAAAGAGCGAGAGAGAAAGAGGATACTACATGTGTAGAAAGGCTCCACAGGGACCATTTCATTCCTCACAACGATAATGGCTTTAGCCACTAAATCAAACTTTCCCATTCACTTTCACTCACAGACTTTAATGTAATGGGCGCTAATGGCACGTTGACTAATCGAAGCTACACTTCTGCAGAATATGAAACAGACCTGCAGTGCACCTCAAATTTAGCTTAAATTTGGTAGAGGAATTAGTGCTAGAAATAGTATTTGTAGATAATTTGTAGAAAAGATAAAGGTGGCGCTTGGAGCATTTTTAGTCTTTCAGGATATTGTTAAATTAATTTACAAATTGATAAATAAGCTGGTTTGTCCAAGGGAGATTTTCATGGGCACAGACTTTGATTCTTTGATGATGATTGAATGATGAAGGAACGTGCACTGATTGAATTATTTCTTCTTCACAGTCATACAGCGCTGCACACTTAACCTGCCTTGCTCAAGGGCGTCTCAGTGGAGCTGATGCTTCCATCCCCGCAGACTGCATTTACATCCAGCATTAAATGTTCAACACAGACAGAGGATACATCAAGATTCATGATTTCACCAAATGTAACTGTTGTTCTGTAATGTTGTAATGTTGTCGGTCCACCAATACTTTGGTAAAAACTAAAATATATTGACAACTATTGAATGGGTTGCCATGGTCCCCAGGGGATGATTCCTGATGACTTTGGTGATCCCCTGACGTTTCCTCTAGCGCCACCGCGAGGTTCACATTTGTGGTTTTGAGTGTAATGTTTCGACAGCTCTTGGATGGATTGCCATGAAATTTGGTTCAGACATTCATGCTCCTCTCCCTTAACTTTCCATCTAGCGCCATCATCAGGTCAAATCTTCAGCTTGTCCAACACTTTGGTTTATGACCAAATACCCGCAAAACTGATGACATTCCCATCAGCCTCAGCTGCACATTGTGTTTAGTGCTAATTAGCAAATATGAACATGCTAACGCGCTAAACTAAGATGTTGAACCTGGTCAACATTAGCATGTTAACATTGTAATTGTGAGCATGTTGCCGTGCTAACATTTAGCTCAAAGCACTGCTGTGCTAAAGTACAGCCTCACAGAGCCCTTCTTGTTTAATTTTAATTCCTATAAATTTCTGTGGCAGTGTTACGTGTTTCCTAACTGACCACTGCAGGACAAAATGAACTAGGTAGCAGTGTTGTCTGCTTGGCAGAGGAAGGTGAAGTCGACCTGGCCTTAAGCCTCTGCAGCAGATTAGACCCAGATTGGTGCTATTGCTTTACTGTGAAATACTGCAGCTGAGGACAGAGACAAATAAAATTACAGTACACACACACACACACACACACACACACACACACACACACACACACACACTAAAACACACACTTAGGACACGAAAGGCCCGCACACACTAAGCAGAGCTGTGTAGCTGAAATGGTAAAGGGGCTGGTGGTTACATAGCAACCTTTAATAAACAACGGCTGTAAGATGGAGACGATGATAATGAGAGACACAGAGCGAGAGAGAGGTGTAATTGAACTCTGGCTCTCTGAGTGTCTCTGAGCTGTGGTTACATGGTGTTAAGTTTCAGAGCAGGGATTTGTTAAGGATGTGTGTGTGTGTGTGTGTGTGTGTGTGTGTGTGTGTGTTTAACAAAGCTCTAAAAGCTTGAACTGACTGAGAGAGAAAGCACACACATGCACACAAACAAAACCACACACACACACACACACACGCACAGCGACAAACCGCTCCAGAGAGCATGGATCAGATTTAAAAAGGAAACAAAACAGTGCAGCAGAACTATGAATAGAATTATCTCAGCCATGAAAGATTTCTCTACTCCATCTGCTGCTTCCTCTATCTATCTATCTATCTATCTATCTATCTATCTATCTATCTATCTATCTATCTATCTATCTATCTATCTATCTATCTATCTATCTATCTATCTATCTATCTATCTATCTATCTATCTATCTAAGGAAATTTGGATGTAATGTGTTACAGTAATCAGTGAGCTTTGCTGGTGGATTTTGTTACCTTTGGACAGAGCCAGGCTAGCTGTTTCCCTCAGTTTCCAGTCTTTATGCTAAGCTAAGCTAACCCAGTGCTGGCTGTAGCCTTACATTTACAGTAAGGTACAGATATCATGTACTCTCTGCAAGAAAGTGAATAAGTGTATTTCCCAAAATGTCAAACCATTACTTTAGAATTAGTTTTAGCTTGATGGGATAAAAGGGTTGAGGGATAAAGTGTAAAGGAAGAATGAAGTCAACAGATTGTGCATCCTGTATGTGTTTATGTATGTTTGTGTGTCACATAGACGGAGAAAAAGACAGAGAGAGATGCTCTGCTACGCCTGCGTCTTTGTGTAATTCCAGCCCAGAACAGATCACAGCCAAACATAACAATAGTGTGGATTTACAGCAAGTGCTCAAGGCGCTTTCCAGTTTTCACGGCTACTTAGAGTGTGAATGTGTGCGTACTCTGTTTGAGTGTGTTTGCATTTTTATGCATATTCGTCCTCTGAGACAAAAAGATACCGAGCATGTGAGAGCAGTGAGAGTTTATGCGCCTGTGTGAGTGTGTATCTATGCAGCCTACAGAAATAGAAAGGGCACAACTGTATATGTGTGTGTGTGTGTGTGTGTGTGTGTGTTTGTGTGTGTGTGTCTGTGTGTGCACACTTATATCACTCATATTGTGGGGACATACTGTAGATCTGTACCCACAGTCACGTTATGGGGATAAAAACTGGTCCCCAGCCAGTGAACCTAGTGTAGGCTACAGACGTTAAGCTAGTTAGCAACGTACACACCCACCATATGCGTGAGTGTGCCTGTATGTGTGTGTGTGTGTGTGTGTGTGTGTGTTTGCATTCACCTCAGCAGTCTGACTGAACTCACCTGGAACTCCAGTTCTTTCTGCTACTTCCCTCCAGTCTGTCTCTTAATGTTGTTTGCGACGGCCCCGGGCGAATTCGCACCCACTTGTCTTTCGATTGACGCGTCTTTGACACATCTTTAAAGCTCACTATTCAACACGATATGTATTGTTTCTGTATTCTGTAAACAAATAATATATAATGTGTTAATGTGAGCTTTTGACGTGCTGGTAGGTGGATTTTGTTAACTTTAGCTAGCTGTTTCCCCCTGTTTCCAGTCTTTATGCTAAGCTAAGCTAACTGGCTGTAGCATTATATTTGACGGACAGACATGGCAGTGGTATCGATCTTCTTATGTCACTCTTGGCAATAAAGCGAATAAGCATATTTCCCAAAATTTCAAACTATTCTTTAAATACTATGGAATAGTATGGCTAAATTCATAACAAGGCCCCAGACAATGATGGCTCACAGAATTTGGTGTAACAGCGGCAGGCAGTGACTCAATCCTGACCTCTCATCTCTCCAGTCCACACTGTTTCACTGCATGTCTCTTTATCTCTCCCTCTGTCTGTCTCTCTTTGTCACATCTCAATAGTGTCAATAGACTTTTTTTTCTCTCTCTGACTCGTTCTTCCTCGATGCACCTGTTCCCCTTTACTTTCATTTCCCTCCAAATCCACTCGGCCACATCTCACAGAAATAGAGTACACTCTGCTCTTTCGCTACAGAAAACCCTGCAGTCTGTTACAGCTTTCTCAACTTGCTCTTGTTTGAACGCTCCTTTTCTTTTTCCTGCCCTGGAATCTCTTTCTCCCTCTCTTCCTTCTGTCTCTCCATCTCTTAAAAACAAATTTCTTGCTGCAGCTATTCTTCCCCCTTTCTCTCTCTTTCTCTCTCTTTCTCTGTGTCTTCATCCACCCTTCGCTCCCTGTGTCTTCATCTCGGCCCGTGTGAACTCCTCTCCTCCACCTCCGCTTTCTTCTTCATCCCTCCCCCTCTCTCTCCATCTGTCTCCATCCCTGGATCCCTCTGCCTCTGTCTCTTTCCTTTCATCCCTCTTCTTCTTCACCTGCCTGCCTCGCACATCGTCCTTGTCTTCCTCCCGCTGCCTATTTCTCTCGCTCTTCTTTCCTGTCTTCCTCTAACTGTGTGATAGGATTAAGGCCCCACCTGTCTCTCTCTCCCTCTTTGAATTGTTTTGGCGTTTTTGGTGGCTTTGCTTCTCATTTTCTTGTCATAATTTCCTTAATTTGCCCAATTTCTCTCATTTTGCTCTCTGTCTTTCTTTATCTCTTTCTCCAGAGGTGAGCGGAGGTGGTGATAGGCGGTAGTACTATCAGTATGCAGAGTCATGGTGCTCTGGCTCTGCCGTCATTGATTGAACCAGCAGCTAAATATAGACACTGTTGAGGCTCAGCATCTTTACCAGGCTGGAAGGAGGGATGGATGAGTGGACACACATACAAACACAACAGTGAGCTAGTGTTAGAGACATATAGTGGACACACACACATAATAAATCAGTATTAAATGAATGCAGCAGTCAAACACACACGCACGTCAACATTCACATGGATAAAAAGGTTGAAAGGAAGCACACACACACATTTACACACACATACAGACACTTCCGTCAGTACAGTCCCGCAGGGTATTGGTTGTACAGAAAAATAATTCCATTTGAGTGAAGGAGGCATAACATGGTCTGACCTTTTTACACATTCATAACAGAGAGCTGCTGGGAAAATATTTATGGGACACACACACACCTACAAATCGACAGTAACTCGTTCTTTTCTGGACAGATTGCTGTAGGCTAAAACAACATGACGAACCATTACTATTCAACACGCAGCATAAATTCAGAGCTGCAAGCCTTCCCACAAGCTGAGCAGAGAGCAAGAAAAAGCCACAGACAGACAGAGAGAGAGATAGACAGACAGACAGAGAGAGAGACAGACAGACAGACAGAGTGAGAGACAGAAATTTGGCAACTTAATTATAACCCAGGCAGGCAGGTAAAGTGAGAGGCAGACAGGTAAACAAACAGCCAGCTAAAGAGATAAGCAGGCAGACGACCAGAAAACAACGCCCCCGTGATCCAGAGGATTTTACGCAGATTAAATTCATCTCAAGAACGTGTTTCTGGACCAGCGTCAAAACGCCTACTGTGTCACAGGATATGTTTGTGTGTCTCGTAAAGAATAGTTTGGTTGGTAAATCACAAATTAGTGTTGTTTCATTGTCTGGACAGCGTTGTTTCAAGAACAGTTGACATTTTTAAGTATTTCTTTGGCTTTTATTGCTGCAGTTTTGTATCTTTTTGTCATTATTACTGTGATTTATTTAGTTGGATAGCAATAGGGAACTAAAAACAATTTGGAAATAAAGTATAATTTATGTGTTAATAATCACTTGTCATGAGTATTTAGGTCTGACCACTCTATATAAAAGTTCCCTGTGGAGGTTTTGACCTCTAGTAGTGCTATGGGGCTGATTTTGTATGCGTAGGTCCCTGTTTGTTTGTCTCACGCACGCACGCACAATGACGCACATACATGAGCGCGCGTGGGTGACGTGGTACACAGTCCTGCCAATGGATTCATACTATTCCACTGATCAACAGGTGGCAATAATACACCAAGATATGCTGCAGTGCACCAACAAAGACAGGGAAGAAGAAGACTGCAAGCTAGCAAACATGGATGGAAACAATGCTGGGTTTAAAAAAATCAGCTTTGCAAATGTTTTATGAGGAAGGAAATGCTTTCGACACGTTTGGAGACACACAATGAGTAACACTGAATGTAAAGATAACTTTTGTTTGTGTAAAAGTAAACTCCACACTGTGCCTTTAAACCATCCATATACAGTATGATTTTACACAAAATACAGTTGGTGAGAAAACATTTAAATATTTCTTAATTTATTTCTCTCTCAAACTCCACCACCAGCCAGCACAACTTGCAAAAGTTTGCCTTCTTTAACTCAAAATTGAAACTAGCTCAAATTTTTAAACCTAATATAAACAAGACTAAAAGTCTACTATACGACTATACCAACAAAATACCTTAAGTATGTGCTGTAAACTGATCCATCCACTGAAAGAGTTTCATTTTTTAATATTTCTACATGTGTTTTGGGCAGTTTCTCTTTAATTTGAGTGTCTTCGCCCATCAAGATAGACATCACTGTATTCATTTTGCCTCGTACAATATGTGCCACTCTGGAGGATGTTGATGAAATCAGAAATAGAAATCCAGAATATCAAAGGGACTGCTCTCTGCACATTTAAAAGATCAGCATGACATTATTTGTAAATGCAGCGATGCCTTAAATTCACCAAAGAGCAGGTTCTGATGGGATAAATGTTGAGCTGAAAGTTAGGTAGGTAAACTGAATTTTGCATTAGCGGCGTCAAAACATGTAACCGTGTCTTTTATTAGACAGTACGATAAGACAGAGGCACTAAAGATGGGATTCAAACCCACAACCTCACACCCTGTAATGCAGCTGCAGCAGCAGATCCCGGGTCTGTTGCGCTGCACGGACAGCACACCTATAAAGACAACTATACCATTTAGCTAATTCCCATCTGGCTCTGCTCCTCTGTGGCAACAGTGGGGGTGTGCAATATTACAGGGCCCCTGCCAATAATAAAGCATTAGCATACTGAACTGAACTGATAAAACTGTCAATCACATGCCTGTGCCACAGTTGTGTTTGTGTGTGTGTGTGTGAGAAAGAGATTTGTTCCCTCTATTGTCCTTTCTTATCTACTGTTTTCCTTATCTATATGCTTTGCACACATGTACTTCACATATCCTGCCAAAAAAGCCAAATAAAATAGAAAAGAAATGACAAAAATTAAAGAGACAGAATGAGAAAATCTTGGGTTTTATGCTCAACAGAGAATTCAGTGAATTTAAAGTGATTTTACCCTATTTTCATGTAATTTTTCATTAAAACATTCATACTAAATATACTGTAAAGAGCGGATTTCTGTCTGTGGTGTATAGGGTGAATTATACTGTAGCTGCTGATCTTAAGTTAATCACTTTTTAATAATGTATTATCTAATTATTGTAATGCATTTTGTCTTTTTTTCCCCCTTTGAAATGTAATTTTAATCCCAGTTTGATAATACTTCCTATGATGTGTCTCTTAATAATTTAAAACACGCCTATAACGATGTGCAAACTGTATTCTGCAAGAAAACTTGATTAACATGATTTCGTTGGTTTCATCCTCCACTCTAATGGTGCTTTTCAAAAGACTGATTGCAAAAGATGAACAGCCAGAGGCAACAACCCCCCCCCCCCCCTCCTCCTCCCTCCTCCTCCTCCTCCCTCCTACTCCTCCTCTCTCCCTCCTCCCCCTCCTCGCTCTCCTCATCCATCCATCCACGCTTCCTTTTCTCTCTGCTGCTGGATGGTGCGCTAGGAGCGCATGCAGGACTGTACCGGGGCTTCCCTTCTGTCTGATGGAGACGGGCTGAGGGGGGACCAGGTCCGGCCGGCAGAGACCACCTCGAGGATCCTGCAGGAGGAGGGACGCCGCTCCTGCCGCCGTGAAAAGCCGGGGGAGCGGACACGAAACAGTGGGGCGAGAGAGGGGAGACACGGGAGGTAAAGGGGGCCATTAATAACCTGTTGTTTGTGTGTTTTTGTTTTTCATTTGAGGGCGAAAGCGCGGCGGTCGCGGGTGTTGCAGACAGAAACACAAGGATGGGAATAAAAGCGACAATTAAACCTTTTTGGACTGATTAGGATCTTTTTAATGATGATTTGGAAAAGAAGAAGCGGAGTAACTGAGAGAGAGCATCTCTGTGTATCCCCCACTACTCAGCCGTCGTGTTTTTGCCTTTGATTAATTAGCCTACAATTTTTAATTTTCTCTCGCGCCTGTGTAGTAACAAGCCAAACACGTGAGGTTAATTGATTTGGAGTTGAACGCCTTTAACAGAAATATTTATTCCCCGCAGGTAGGCTGTCTGCTAGAGGTGTGAAGTCAGGGGATTTTTGCTCACTCTTGATCTTCATTGTATCATTATATAAGAAAACAATAGAAACTGCAGCGTGATATTACACTGCAATTCAATTGGTCGCCTGTTAATTTAAACGATGGAGGCTGAGAGCGCCGCCTCAAGTCTGCAAGCGGAACCTCTGCAGATGTTTCTGTGTGTGAGACGCCGGTGAATTTGCATCATGATTAGATTTAAAACAACCACACAAAACCTCCTTTAGTCAATAAGCAGTTTTGTGTCCAGGAGAATTAGGAGCCTCTGTTTAATCACCTGTTTCCTTGTTTCTCCGCATCCTCTGGAGGCCTGCAGGATGAGTCCAAATTACAGACATGATAACCTTCTTACATCATCTGAACCTGCCACTTTCCAGACAGCTGCGGGCTTTAAAATAAGATCTCAGCCTAAAGACAAAGCAGCCGTGTTCCTGACTGAGTTGCTTCATTTTGTAGCAGAACTGAAATGTAGCTCGCAGGGCATCAGAGGTCGCAGGGTTGATGTGTGGTTACAGCAGCTCTCTGCATGTCCTCAGGCGTTTGTGTAATTGTGTAACCACACAGGTGGACACAGTACATGAGCTTTTTGTGTGTGTGCGTGTTTGCATATGGTTACAATGTCAATACCCATTTCTATTGATCAAGCTTGTAACAATAACATTTACCTCAACAGTTCCCTGTTGGCTGCAGGTTATTGAGCCAGCTGCTGTAATGAAAGAAAGCCTTATGAGAAGTGTTTACATTTCAGCATGGGGGGGGGGCGGTTCTTTGTTTTTCATTACACTTTCCATCATGTTTAATAGTGGCTGAAGATGATGCATGATAGAGCCGAAATGATTAGTCGATTAATCATTAATTACTTGATACACAAGATAGAATAGATAGAATATCTTTGGGGTTTGGGCTGTTGATCGGACAAAACAAGCGATATAAAGTCAACTTTGGCTTTAGGAAATTGCAGTGGTCATCTTGCACTATTTTCTGATGTTTTATAGAATAACAGTCAGATTAATTGATAATGAAAATAATCATCAGTTGCAGCCTATTGCATGATGGTAAACGTGATAAATAACAGCAGCCCTTTGCGCTGCACGGCTAATTAAGAAGCTTTATGTCAGCTGATTTATTTAAAACTACCTAATGGATTACTGTTCTGGCTCGTTATCCTGTTAAACTACAAACAGATAACTTAAACTGTAGAGCTGCAATTAACAATTATTTTCATTATCGATGAATCTATTGGTTATTTTTCCAGTTAACTGATTAGTCTGTGAATTGTTTAGTCTATAAAATGTCAGAAAATAGTGAAAAAGGCCCAGAATGATGTCTTCAGGTTGCTTCTCTCAAATTACATTCAGAGAAAAACAGCAAATCCTCACATTTGAGAAGCTTGAACCAGTAAAGGTTTGGTATTTTTGCTTAATTGATCATCAAGATTGTGGTTGATTAATTTTCTGTCAGTCGACTAATCGATTTTCTCCCCTCTTTGTCTTCTCTTCTACGTTGTACACTGATGTATATTACAGTGCCTGTTCATTGAATGCAGAGCTGCATTTTTGCTCGCCTTGTCTGTCACGCCGTCATGCATCCTTTGTCACTCTGTTTCTCTCTTTTAATATGCCTCTCACACATTCACACATTAACACACACACAGCAAACTATATTTCTTCGGGGTGTCTAACCTTGACTCTTGTCACTTTGAGCGAGGCACAGACAGATTGTTTTTTTAAATTCTACCTCTGCCTCCTCTTTTACATTTTAATTCTGTTTCTGCTTGTGTTTCCTGCTGTTTCCCCCTGCAGATCCTCCATCATCTGAAGGTCTCCTGCCTCTCTTCCAGGACGTGTTGCGCTGATTGTGTTTAACATGCACGCTCCCAAGAGGGTGTAGCTTGTAGTGTCAAGAGGACTGTTTCGTGTGTGAGTGTGTGTATACTTCAACTGCAGAGATGGGCTCAGTGGGAGCGGAGCGCCGCAGGCCCACACCGGCCCAGACGCCCGAGGAGAGGGACGTTTGGAGGGATGGAGGAAGAGCTGGATGGAGGGATGCAGGGAGGGAGGGCTGGAGAGAGGGACGAGAGAGCGGCGTGGTGCAGAGCTACAGCTTCGACTCGTACCAGCTGGAGGAGGAGGAGATCAGTAAAGACGCCCCAGAGCGAGGAGTGCTGGCTCTGTCCGAGCCCGGTGAGGGAGTTTCTGCTCTGACTATCTGTGTGTGTGTGTGTGTGTGTGTGTGTGTCTGTATACTGGTTTTATAAATAGATAGACAAGGAACAAGGAAAGAGGGAATGAAAGAGATAGATGCATCAACAACAACAATTCATCAAAGTGAAAAAAGGAGTCCACACGAATATCCTTCTTCTGCTCCAAAGCACCACGAAAAACAAAGTGTGTTTAGATACAATAGAAAGTAGCATACCATTGATTATTTCACTGGTTTCCAATACATTTAAAATGTAATTTGTTCATTATTTTCACAGTTCTGTCTCATAATATGAACAACATTTTTACATTATACCCTATATGTATATTACTCCCAATAACTCCAGGGAATTGTGGTGAAATGGTGTCAAACTCAACATTACCAGTATAAAACTTGCCTTGTTATATACAAAAAACACCCTTTTTGGAGGGTAATGAAGGTACGACAGTAGAGTCTGATGGAGCATCGCCATTTTTCCATTTTTAAAAGAAAGCCCTGCATTGCATGTTTACAGAGTATATCACTTTCTTCTTCCAGAGAAACAAGAAAGGAAGAGTGGAAGGAAGGGAAGAGATAGGTATTTGTTTTGATCTTTGAGTTTATTTGGTGAAAATTGTAATCACCAAAAAGAAAAAAAATAAGTTTCATTTATTTTTCTGTTTGTGATAGCGCCGCCTACGTTATTGTACCTCTGGGGGCGTGAATTTTTGGTTCCATCTGAAGATGTAACTGTAATTTTATTGGTGCAGTCTGTGTGGGCGGGCACTAAAAATAGTTTGTATCTATACCCACAAAAAAGAGACAACTAATGCTAGCTAGCCCTTTGTATAATGCTCGATGAACACAGTACAGGAGCTGCAGATGACTCAGCAGATAGAAAAATAACGTCTAAGCTTCTGGGAATCAGTGCAAACATTAGCATGCTAAGCTAAATAGCTTCCATTTTCCAGGTGGAAGCTAGTTAGCTTAGCTTACTAGCTTCGTCTTTCCGAGTGGATGTGTCCTCCCAAATGTTGAGTGTTGTAAAGGGACAGACGGCTAATGAGCATACATCGCGATACATAAACAACACTGTGTGTGCTTGTTGAAAAAGGAGAAAAAACGTCTTGTAGTTGACAGCACGTCTCCTAGCAACACCCGTGCTTAACCGCTGCCACAGGAAACATCCACCCAGAGGCTTCAAGCCACTGTTTCCACAAATGTGTCCATAAACTGTTTCATCCTCTGTTGAAAAATGGAACATTATGCACAATAGCTGCAGTATCATTATAATTTATATTTCCTTACACTGAAAGTGAGAATTCAAATTTCAGTTCCACTTTAAAAACATTCCTGAAACAAACAAGAAAAAACAAGTCACCACATTGGCATATTTTTTCATTTTTTACACTTTATAAGAAGACTAAGTCAGGCTGAATTGAATGAAAGCATGTTTTTGCAGTATGTCTGTGTGTGCATGTGTTTGTAGACGATGGCGGAGAGAATAAAAACAGTAACACACAGAGAGAAAAAGGGAATAAGTCTATGTAAAAAACAGGAGACAAGCCTGTTAACAGAAAATTGCTGTGTTGCCTGGTTACTCAGGTTGCACAAAGGGCACGTTAATCAGATCACAAGTGACCAAGGACACACAGCGAGGGCCCTACAGTAGACTGTCAGAAACCCTCTCTCTTCTCCCAGCCTCTTCATCCTTTGCCTCGGTCTCTCTTTCTCCTGCAGCTGTCAGTCTCCATATCTCAGTGTGCAGCCAACAAAATAGACGGAGTATGCGTTCTCCACAGAGACTGAGTCTGCCTTTTCCCTTAAAGAAAAGAAAAAGACAGAGATGTGGAAAGACAGAGACTGAATTACAGCCCATCTACACTACAATCTGTGGTTATACTAAGGGACTGTACAAAAATTATTAGGGGTGAGAAGGGGTTAAAAAAGGGGGAGGGTGGTGTAACCTTTCTTTTGGCTGAAGGTAAAGTAGTATGACTTTTTTGGGAGACCAAGAGAGGGTCTTTAATTTTGTTCTCATCCTAAATGTATCTTTTATTCCAGCCTTTCTTTGCATTGTAATCAACAGTAACATAAATAGTTACATCAAAAAGACAACTTTCACTTGCGCCATGCTTCATAAAGATGCACGTTGCCACATGCAGAGGACAACAAGCCCACATTAGAAGTTCCAGTTGTACCAGTTTAACACTCATTTTTGACAGTATTTTGACATGTTGTGAGGAGGGTAGGAAGTCAAGAGGAGGGTTTAAAGAAAACATTAATAACCCTGGAGAGGATCTTGCTTGTTCACCCTCCTCGCGGCTGAAATCATTTTCATACAGTCCCTAAACATGAATGTCAGAGAGGGAAAAATCCACCATAAAACACCTCCATATTGTCAGTTTCTGCACTGAAATGTCAGTCACACAGTGTGGGCGGTGCTGCTGTGTCTTCTTCATTGGATTTTCTGTTAATGAGGTTTGAGTCTCTGCAGACGGTGATCTTCTCTTCTGTCTGTGCAGCCATGGTGATTTTCGCTGCTCATGCTAACTACACCGTTTGCTTCGTTCTGAACAAATCTGCTGCTGTAAGACTGAACTGCTTCACTGAGTTCCTGTGTGTCAAGGGTATTTTTTTTCTTTTACCCCAGAAACAACAAACCCAAGAGAGCAGCAGGAATAGAAAAGCTTCCAGGAGCCGAATTGCCATTGAATGTATGGCTATTGAAACAGGCATTTATTTATAAGAAAATAACGTGGATTACTGAATAGATAAGTGCAGGTCATCACCCATCAGTAGATGAATAGGACAATAATTTATCAGTCTCAGTTACCATAACAACAAATTACATAAAACACTATGAAGTGAAATAAATAGTCTCAAATTCATGTTTTGTCTCTTTCGTCGGCTGTGAAATATAAATGCTCAAAAATGGTTTGGGGCCGTTAATAGTAAGCTCACAGGATTAGGAGGGGATTATGAACAGTTATATAAAGAACCTGCACATCACACTTTAACCATGAAACTGATTCAGCTGCAAAACACAAAAGACCAGTTTTTAGCTGAAACTACTCGGGCAGCTCGTCCATAATCAGCAGTTCTTCTGATCAGTCTTCCACCAACACAACAGGAGCGAGGTCCTCTGCTGCATCCAGTGGAGCAGAGGCTTCATTCATCCTGATTAGCTTTAATGAAGATCAAGTGCGTTGGCTTCAGACCTAATTCTGATGGTTAGAAGTCATTTTTATCCCCACTGTTTGAGTGTGACTTCACCCTCTTTTAATTCTCTAACCTTTGACTCGCTCCTTCCCCCCTCAGACTTTGAGGAGCCGATCCCAGACGACCGTTACCATGGCATCTACTTTGCAATGCTATTGGCTGGAGTGGGTTTCCTGCTTCCCTACAACAGCTTCATCACTGATGTGGACTACCTGCACCACAAGTTTGAAGGTATAAACCCATGCACGTGCTCACAGAACTGCACACCTGGAGAGTGCACATTCATATCCAGCTCCCAGGAGTCATGGCTCTTGTGTGTGTGTGTGTGTGTGTGTGTGTGTGTGTGTGTTTGTGTGCGTTTCAGGGACGTCCATAGTGTTCGACATGAGTCTGACGTACATCCTGGTGGCTCTGTTGGCCGTCATCCTCAACAACGTGCTGGTGGAGAGACTCAGCATGCACACCAGGATCACTGTGGGTAAGTCAGGCAGGACTCTCATATTAGAGACTCTAATTGTGAATTAGATGAATTCTCATTATGGGAACTTCTGCTGTTACTCATTTATTAATGACCCCCTGGGAACCTCAAGGCTTATCGGAGCAGAGTACAGAATATGAGAAAAATACACTCTGCCGTAATGTCTCAAACAAACTTTGCCAAAGACTGTGAATTCACAAGGGGCTGTCTTTCAAGAGTGCGGGTACTTTTCTGGGTTTTTTTTTAGTCTTTTCACTTTTTAAAAAATCTTGCATCATCTTCAGTTTTGTTTTCAGCTTTCAAAACATGTTTTTTTTTTTAAGTGAGCTCACTGATCTATTTAACATACAAGAGCTCGCATTCAGGCATATTTTGCATCAGCTTTGTGAAAGACAAAACCTGGTGCTGGAGAGATTTAAATGCGGCCCAAAATTATAATTTTTTTATTGTTTTTGTTTTTTAATGCCTCTACTACCGAGTGCAAAGTGATCTTTGCAGTGTAAATAAGACACTGTGATACTGGAGACTAACAGTTGTTCAGCTTACCCAATATGAAAAGAAGTTCTTTAAATATGTATGTCCCTCGAGGAGAAGTGTGATGTCTCTACACATATACGGCGCATGTAAGAGCAAGGTTTCACCATCGTACCCTCTGCAGCTTAAAATAGCTCCGCTTGCATCCTTTAGGAAACGTCTTTTGAAGTGTGCTGTCTGCTCGAGAGCTGGTCTCTGGAGTTAATAAACTCAGGATCGGACTTCACATGAAAGCGATACTGCTCGCACGTCGGCCCTGTCAAATATGTGTTCTGTCATGCAGTCACAACGAGACCTGGTTCAGTGGCGTCTCCTCACTGTCTGTCTGTCTGTCGGTCTCTTTGTCTGCAGGTTACATCTTAGCTCTCGGGCCGCTGGTCTTTGTCAGTGTGTTTGATGTCTGGCTGGCAAAGTTCACCACCAGGCAGGCTTACATCGTTAACCTCGTGTCAGTGGGAGTGGTGGCCTTCGGATGTACAGGTACTACTAATAACAATGCTTATCTATCTATCTATCTATCTATCTATCTATCTATCTATCTATCTATCTATCTATCTATCTATCTATCTATCTATCTATCTATCTATCTATCTATCTATCTATCTATCTATCTATCTATCTATCCTTTGTTATTTGTTCCTAAGAAGAGGGAAGGATTTTCTCTATACTGTAGATATGCAGTACAGGGCTTTCCTTAAAGCTACACTAATCAATATTTTTATATCAACAATGGGTTGAATGAATATATGTAATGTAACAAGAGTCACTTGTAGAGACAAATCAACAGAGAATTATCAACTGACTCTGCAGTTCCTCTCAGCTCTACAGAGCATTTTAGCGACATTTCAGCTCATTGTTTTGGTTTTACGAGCTACAACTTTACTGTTTTGGTTCAGCTGTTTTTTTTTTGTTTTGTGAAAAAGCTCTGATAAACCCACTGTACTCTACCCGATCAGTACCGATCAGCTGACAGACAAAGTTAGCGGCTAGCTGGTGAACATGGTGGAGCATTTAGCAGCTAAAGAGTCAGATATCACCCTCAGGAGTTGGTGGAGAGCAAAAACAGAGCTGAAAGAGAGTAAATATTGGACTTACATTCGCCTCAACTCCAAATGAATGCTAATGTGTTAGCCACTGTTTGCTAACACGTTCGCTAACACAGCTTAATAAGGTGATAATATGTCAGTGTTGTGTTTACAGCTTGTCGTGCTGCCCTTGAGTGGTTAAAAAACTACATTACTGCAGGTTTAAACAATGAAAAAATGGCACTGCTCCATTAAACCTTATTGTTACAACTTCAGTCCACTTCCAAGTGTGTTAATTGCATAGAACAAGGCAAGCTGAGGGTAAAATATACAGAATATACTGGTGATGTTAAAATATATAACATAATATATATATATAATAATATTACTGTATCATAGATGCAGGTATAGATACTAAAGACAGAGACACATCTATGTATAATACAGCCTCAGGTGTTACCGTACAGTATAATTCAAACCTCTCTGACACAGTCACAATCAAAAATAACAAGTTTTCAGAAAGGTCATATTTATTCTGGAAACCAAATTTCACTACAATGTAAAAGTGTTCATGATATTTTGTCCACCTCCTGTATATATACATATAGAGTGTAATGCAAAATTTTGGAGCTCATGGTGGTCTTACTAAATATAGTATCAGTCAGAGTTGTTAAAGCAACAGTGTCAGAACAAATACAGTAGAGGCTTCAGTCCTCTGCTGCTAGCGATTTTCATACATGGAGCCCATTTCCTCGTTGTTACTGCGAGTGTGAACACAGAGCCTTTCAGACAGCAGTAGTAACAGTTTAATTAGTGGAGGTCCGGAGGTCAGAGCGGCTGGTCTCGAGTGGTGTGTGGAGGTTCAGGAAGTTGTGCCTCTAAATAAATTGTGTTGTTACATCGTTGACTGTTTCGCACTGATAACCAGTTCCTCATCCCTCCTCAGTGCAGCAGTCCAGTTTCTATGGTTACATGGGGATGCTGCCCAAGAGGTACACACAGGGGGTGATGACTGGAGAGAGTAAGTACGCTCACACAGACAAAGAATAGCACACACACACACACACACACACACACACACACACACACATCCCTGCTATCGTTCTCATCTCCCTCATCCTCTCTTTCTCTGGTTCTTTCTCTCCCAGGTACAGCAGGGGTGATCATCTCCCTGTCTCGCATCTTCACCAAGCTGCTGATTACCGACGAGAGGAGGAACACGCTCATCTTCTTCCTCGTCTCCATCAGCATGGAGATGCTCTGCTTCCTGCTTCACCTGCTGGTCCGCCGCTCCCGATACGTCCGCTACTACACCAACCACGCCCAGGGCAAAGGTCCGGGCAAAGGTCACGACCCGCGTGACAACGGGACGGGATACCGGGTTCACCATGATGTCACCGCAGAGGAAGTAAGATTTGTAAGTCTGTGGACAGTTTCTTGAATACGTGTGTGTTGTGTATGCATACAGTATGCAGTTGTGGTTTTTAGTGAAATCTCTTAATATTAGATGGATTTTCACATCCCGTTTCCCTCAGAATATATTGTAATAACATTGGTGATCCTTTAACTTTTCATCTAGCACCATCATCAAGTGAAAATTTAAATTTCTCAAACACTTTGGTTTTTGACCAAATACGTGCAAAACTAATGACGTTCCCACCATCCTGCACTGCACTTTGTGTTTAGTGCTAATCAGCAAATGTTCATGCTAACACACTAAACTAATGTTTAGCACTGCTGTGCATAAGTACAGCCTCAAAGAGCTGCTAGCATGATTGTAGACTCCTAGTCCGTGTCCAAAATGTACTATATAGTGAACTATAATTAACCCCCATTTTATTTGAGTGTTCAGGTTCTGATTGTGATATTTACTCACACTACATAGAGCCCTCAAGATGTCCACAATGGAATGAAAAAGGTAGTGTCCGTGGCAAGTACCGTAACTTCTGCTAACAATCCCACAATGCAATGCTCAGCATGTTATGGATGTGAAAACTGCGTCAGTAATGACTAATGAGTAATGTAGATGGGACGCAGAGTCAGTTTGTTGTCCATCCATTAGCTTCACCTGCTCATCCTTCAGAGGGTTGCGGTGATAAACTTGATATTTTAGACATTTTGCTTCAACTTCATGTTTTGCAATTGTGATTTAGCAGCTTCGGTATTTCCTCAAGTCTGGTTTTTCAAGTTAGATTGAGAGATCGACTCCACGCGGAGCAGCAGATTCTCTCATTAAAGTTTCTTGTACATGTTTCATTCATTAAACCGTTCATAAATGTTGCAACAACAAACTGTTACTGAACCAAGACAGCGAGGAAATGTCTAAACTGTGGTGTCATGCGACTCCATTTCCTTGTTGATTTCTGTGAGGAGTGTGTGTCTCTGGCACACGGGGATTGAGGGCTGTGTGCGTTTTAAAATGCAGAATCATTTATTTAAGCCGCAGCCTGCTTTTTGGCTACCACTCAGAAAGAGAAAGAGAGAGAGAGAGAGAGAAAGAGAAAGGGATTTTGGGAGGGGTTATTAGGGTTGAGGTATGCAGGGATAGAGAGTGTGGTGCGGGTGATGCAGAGAAAAAAAGATGGAGACAGATGGAGTTTTTGAGAGAAAGGGAGAGGTTGAGGCCTCCTGCGAACCAAGAGAAAATGAGAGGAAAAAAGGTTGGGAGAAAACTGTTGAGGCAAAGAGGAGAGAGAAGAGAGACAGAGAAGGGGGGGAAAGGGAGGGATAATCACAAAAATGACAGAAAAATCACAAATGAAAATAAAAAACAGAAAGAGAGCGAGGGAGGAGAGGAGAGAGGGCAGAGAGAGAGAGAGACCAGTCATGACAATGAGAGAAAGAAATTACAGAAGAGGAGGTAAATCCACTTTGTACTCATGCTTGAAGCAGCGCTTCGTAGCCTGAAGACATGGAGCTAAAATTCCTCATCACACCGTGTGTGTGTGTGTGTGTGTGTGTGTGTGTGTGTGTGTGTGTTCAGAGCCTTCAAAGGAAGACACATCACCTCAGGCCGTCATCTTTTCATGCGTGTTTGTGTTTGTACACCGTTATGCAGAAGACAAGTGTATGAGGGGCGTCCCCCTGTGTTTTACAGTTGTGTATTTGTGTGTGTGTGTGTGTGTGTGTGTGTGAGTGTGTGTGTCGTTTTCTGAGTCTGGGGGTTGATTCAGGCAGCTCTTTGTTCTGGTTGCTGGGGGAAACCAAGGCAGCGCTCTATATTATGAGATAATCAAGAAGAGTAGTGCCTTCTGGCCCGCAAGTCCCTTTAATCAACTAATGGATCGGTGTGTGTAGGTGTGCGTGTGCGTGTGTGTGTGTGTGTGTGTGTGCGTGTGTATAATTGCTTGTGCACACCTGTGTGCCTGTGTGATGTGCATATGAAAAAGTGTGTGTTTGGAAAGAAACATGAGTAGAAGGATGCGCCTATATGCTTGGATGAAGAGAAAATGTGTGTTTGTAGGCTTGTGTGTGTGTGTGTGTGTGTGCGCGCGCGCGCGTGTCTCCGGGGCTTATTTGCAGTCTCTCTAACATCATTACGTCAACCTGCAGCCACTCACAGCCATCCTCTTTAATAGCCGCGCTGCCATAAAAAGCTGATGTCATGCAGCCAGGAAGCCATTATTAATGAAGAAAAACTGGAAAAGATAAAGTTCAAACCACCACAAGAGAATATGTTTATTTACTGTGTGATGGCTACCTCTAGTGTTCTTTGAATGAACTGTTAATGCCCTTCAAAAAGCCTTGAAATTGGTTTCAGGAAATGAGGAACAAAATGATGATGTTTCCCCGTGGGATTAGATCATTTGAAATTGAAGGCTTGATGACTGGCCTCAAAGCATCTGACCCCTTTCTGTCTGCCATGTGTTTGTTTTATTAAAAAAGTCTCTCCGTGTGTCTCTCCTCAGGGAAACGGTGGGACAGGACCGTCCTCTACAGAGGAAGGCATCGAGGACATTGTCGGTGGGACGTATGTGCGATTTGACGCCCCGACAGCCAAGATAAGGAAGAGCTGGCCCGGCGTCCGAGGTACTCTCTGTTTTAATCCCGTGCTCTCACTGCTCAATTAGCCTCTGACTCTAACAGATGGATTTGAAATTTAAATGCATCCCCTGGTGATTATTGGGAAGACGAGTGTGTTCTTAGTGAATTAACGTGCTCCAGTGAGAGCTTTAGCTTTTAAACATCTCCCTGTGTGTGTGTGTGTGTGTCTCTTCTCTAACCAGACATGATCTTGCATCGTTACGTGGTGTCCCGTGTGATCTGGGCCTACATGCTGTCTATAGCGGTGACCTACAGCATCACTCTGTGTCTGTTCCCCGGCCTGGAGTCAGAGATACGAAACCCCACCTTAGGGGAATGGCTCCCCATCCTCATCATGGCCACCTTCAACATGTCGGACTTTGTCGGCAAGGTGAGGCGCACGTTTTTGAAATCGGACAGAAAGAATAAAAGTTTATATATAGATTCATTTCAAGGCCATTTTCATTCCTAATTGCTATCTTTTTAGAATATATAACATACCTGATTTTTACCAGTTGGCATTTTTAAGATTCAGATGGTTTCACCATTTAAAGCATTTGATTTTATGAACAAATGTTGCCTTTATGATAATAGTAACCTACAATGCACCTTGCTTTGCTACCTTCTTTTAAAATCCCTGCACTGCCATGGTAAACACACACAGGTTATTTTAGATTATTAGACCTGTTAGGGCGGGACAAGTTACACCTTTCATAATTATTATTAGTGCATGGAGTTCAGTGACTTGACGTAATTTTTGAGAGGCAAAATCTGGTGCAAAAATGTCTGCAAATCACATGCTGTGAGCTGTGAACTGTGAGCGCACTGTAGTCACTGAACACGACTCAGATGAATATTTTAACATTTTAATGGGATTAAGTGGATTTTGGCGGTTTGACAGTAAGAGGACATGGTTTAGGGGTCTTTTTTAGTGAATGAATCAAACTGAAATAGTAAAAGTGAGGGGGACAAAAATAGGATTTAGTGGAAATTATGCCCTTGCCCTCAAGTATAAAATACACTTGATCAACTGGGATATCATATCATAGGTTTTAACTTGTAAGCATGTCTTTTATGTTCTGCCAAAATTTACGTAGTTCTTGGCAATCCCAGAAATTATGGCAATGACCCCCTATCCTTTCACACTCCCTGAGATTGTGGGATTGAAGTCACACTGGAGATGACCTTGTGAAATTGTTAAAGGAGTCGTTCAATTTATTAAACCTGAGAGTGAGGATGGAAAAAAAGAAGTCTTGCACTTAACTCAAAGGCTTTATCTGAATATTCAGAAATTAAAACCTTATCTGGTGTCCTTAAGTCATAATTTTGACTTTGAAGAGAAAAACGTTGGTTGGGTGAAAGTTGTTCTGATTGTGTGCTTTGACTTTGTCCTCACGGCAAATTTAGCATTTTGCTGAAATTGTGGGGGGAAAAGATAAGGAGGGAGAAGAGAAATGAAACGGAAAATGGGAAATGAAAATTAGAGGTAGCTTAGCTTAAAAAAAAAGTAATGATAAGAAAGAGCATGAAATAGAGCGGAAGAAATTATTTTTCTTTGGCATTTTGAGTTATTGTAATGTTCTCTGGCAACTGCCATAAGCAGCTAGTAGACAAATGGCTTAAAGAATGACTGCAGAACAGGGTTGAATGTACAGCATTTCATTTTTAACTTTAAGGCTTTAACTTTAAGACTTGGCGACAAAGCAGAAGAGAATTTAACCCCCAGCACTGAACTGAAACACCCCCGTGCTCTTTCCTCAGATCCTGGCAGCGCTGCCGTACGACTGGTCCGGAGGCCGCCTGCTCTTCTTCTCCTGCCTGAGGGTGGTCTTCATCCCTCTGTTCGTCATGTGCGTGTACCCGGCCAGAGCGCCCACCCTCTCCCACCCCGCCTGGCCCTGTCTCTTCTCCCTCCTCATGGGAGTCACCAACGGCTACTTCGGGTCTGTGCCGATGATCCAGGCTGCTGGCAAAGTGCCGCCCGAACAGAGGGAGCTGGCAGGTGAGAGTTACTCACCTCAACAGGCAAATCATTGTATGTAGAGATAGTTTATAAAGGCTGGTGTAGGAGCTTAAAGAAACATTGAAGTGATTTTCAGTCTAATTTCAGCTTGAAACAGGTGCAAAAATAACACATCCAACTTTAAATTGATTAGTTGATCAGCAGAAAATGTATAAAGTAATAATTCAAGTCATTTATCAAGCAAAAATTGCAAACCTTCCCTGGTTCCAGCCTCTCAAATGTGAGGATTTGCTGCTTCCCTCTGCTGTGTACCATTGCAAACTGAATATCTTTGTGTTTTGGACTTTTGGTCAGACAAAAGAAGCTATTTGAAGACGTCATTTTGAACTTTTGGGAATTTTGATGGGCATTTTCACTATTTTACATACACAAAATAATCAAGAGATTAATTGTGTCTGGCACCATGGAGAGGACTCGGAAGCAGACAACACAGAAGTCTCTTTGGAGAGTTGAACAATGGACAAGGCAGAAGCAGAAACAGAGGGCAGGCCGAGGTCAAAAAATCCAAAAGGTCAGGCAGAGAGGCAGAGGTACAGGCAAGGGCTAGGCAAAATCCTCATAGTCTCAAAACAAGGCAGGAAGTCAGTATTAGATCATTAGATCATTCAAACTGTATTTGAAACATCCATCTTCCTTTGTTCTTTTGCAATTTGAACTGCAAGGATAGCCCAGTCTCGTACAGTGTTAGTTTCTATCAAGAGACACATATGCTGGGAACATAGGACCCTGGGAACATAGGACCCTGGGAACATAGGACCCTGGGAACATAGGCACAAGCCCGTCCTGGGAGTATCTTTTATTTAAAAACACCATTCACTCTGGGTAAGCTAGTTCTCTCTTCTCTCTCTGTATCAGCTCCACAGTCATTCTCTGCTCTGTGTCTCTCTCCAGGGAACACCATGACCGTCTCCTACATGACAGGCTTGATGGTGGGCTCCGCTGTGGCGTACGCGGCTTACAGCTTCACTGTTCCAGGATCAGGAATACGCTTCCCCATGCTCAACATACACACACCTGCCAACGCTACCGGGTATTGAATGTCCACATACAATTAAACACACACACACACACGGATGTAAACACACATACATGTACACACACCTGCAGCCATTTACACACACGAGATCCCGGTCGAGGAAAAGCAGCGCAGACTTATGGACTTGAGTCCAGCTGCAGAGGACGAGAAGACATCTGTAAAGAACTCTCTAAAGATTCATGCTTTGATTTGGCTCATTGGTTAAAGAAAGTGGAATAAGACAAAAAAAATGAGATTCAGAAGTGGAGGAAATTATGTTAAACAGTACAAACGTAGCAGGTTTCTCCTCTCTCTCATCCTCCAGCCTGGTGGTCCAGTGACCTTTAGGTGTGTCGTCTCGGCTGTGATGAACTTTTCCCTGGAGGTGAAGAACAGGAGCTCTTTGAGTGTCTCACGGTGAAATTAGTGTCAGCATGTATGCACGAGCTGACCGGCTGACATTTGTACAGTGTAAAGTCAAGTGATGTTTCGCTGCAGGGAACGAAGGAGGAGAAGTTGTGCCATAGGTCAAGTAATATGTTACATTTCATGATTTCTCAGAACTGGTGATATTCAGAATAGACAGATGACGCCAGGGTGGATTTTTCTGGACCAGTTTTCTTTTTTTTAAATTTATTATAATCTTCTCTGATGAAAATATGATTGAGATTTCTGGACAATGAGTTCCATCCATGGTGATTTGTTTCAGGCGATGTTATTGAACTCCTCTGACCGCACCATTTAAAAACTACAACAAAAGCAACTTAAAGGGAGCCCCGTTTAATTCACAGTGGAACGTAAGTTAGAGCGTGTTTAGCTCCTGTAATGTGACGTATTTGCGAGTATGACAGAGTGCAGAAATTAGCATTTTTGCACTTCCTGTTCCCTTGTCTCAACGTCAATAGGTTTCTTGAATGGATTTTTGGTTAGATGCCTGAAATAATGTCTGTGGTTAACATAAACTTAAGAGATTGCTCATCCAGTAGAAACATCCAATTGGCTTTTTGTCGAGGGAACCAGGGCGATGCTAACTTCCAGGTTAGCCAACAAAAACACGTCATCCAAACACACTCTTCTGACCCACAGTGTTGCTCTGCTAGCTGCTACGACCCACAAGCTAACGGTCAAGAGTGGTTTTATACGACGGGCATTGTTAGCTAGCCACCCCACATCACATTTGATTGGATACATTTATGTATACGGCCTCGAGTTCAAGAGTCATAAAAAACATTGTAATGTTTTACAGGAAAAGAAAAGAGATGGAATTTAATATAAAAACACTCACAACTGTTACATGTATTTAGCTTATAAGAAGTGATAACTGAACAGTTTACACTGTGACACAGAATTCAAATTTGGAAAATGTATTTTTTATTTTACTGTGCCTTAAAAGGAATTACAGTTTTCCATTAATGACATGCACATGTCATACTGTCAAAAGTTGATTTTCTTTGAGTTTGCGGTTATATTGCAATTAAAAAAAGACGCATCAGTAGGACTCGATTGGCTTCCCTCACCCAAAATGCACTGAAATCTTTCCAGTTGTATTTATTTTCAAGTACAGTATGAATAACATTATCAGCCTTACATAGTCTGAAAAGTAACTAATGAGAAATTAATAATGTTAAACCTTTATGGAGTTATTATGATTATGATCTGCATTAGCAGCTGCTGCCTGTTGTTTTTATTATGTAATGCTAAAAGAAGACGAGAATAAGCCGATTTCTGTCTGTTCAGTGAGTTTAACGTCACGTCTTGTGCCCTCTGATGGCGGGAAAGAGAACTAAATGTTGGCATGAGCTCACCAGATGGTGATAACAGCTGTGTCTTGCGGTAGGTTTTGTGTCCCCTCTGTGTCCCTCTGAACGGTGTCTGTGTGTAACATCCATGTAATGATGTGGGATATTATGGGGAAACAAATTAGTGCCAAAAAGTCTGATCAGTGTTAGTAGCTGAGAAAAGAGTGAAAGTAATAAACAGTTTAACAGGATGAAAGTTGTAAATATATCGAGTGAAATGCACTCAAAGCAGCGAAGAGCTCTTATTTTATTCATGCCAAAGCCTCTAGAAGATATCAGAGTCATATTTTTTGTAGCTTTATTTAGTAGAAGTGACCCGGGGAGCTCCTGTTCCCTTAGTTCCTCCACGTTTCCTGTTGGATTGATTAATTTTTCAGCGATAAGAGGATCTCCTGGTACAGCAGAGTTCAGAGTTTATACATTATGAAGAAAACAGGCCTCAGTGTAGAAAGCCATGAAGTGCACTGCATTATGTAGGTGACGGCTTGAATGGAGCCTAATGCCGGCGCTGTTTGAAGAATGGTAGGGTGCCATGTGGGAGCTAACCTCATTACTGTATGCATGTCCCGCCGTGCTGAGGGTGCAATAGAGCCCGAGGCCTCTCTCCTCTCGGTGAGCTGCTGGGTTTGAAGGTGGTTTCGAGTTATTTTTGGTCAGGTGTGTCATTAAAGGACATGAAAAGTCTCTTTCCTTCTTTCTCTCTCTCTCTGGTAGAAACTAAAGGGTCATTTGAGAGAAGGGAGATTCCACTTTCCAGAGAACTGCATCTTAAACTAGAATTTTATATTGAATTCAACACGTCACACTAATTTAAAGGACTACTTCCACATTTTGGGAAATATGTTTCTTTCTTTTTTAGTGAGCGTTAGATGAGAAGATCGATACCACTCATCCGTTATGAAGCGAATATGAAGCTACAGCCAGCAGCCGGTTAGCATAAAGACTGGAAGCAGGGGGAAACAGCTAGCCTGGCTCTGTCTGAAGGTAACAAAATCCACCTACCAGCACCTCTAAAGCTCACTAATTAACATGTTTGTTTAATCTGTTGTGTGTAAAAAGTGTAAAAAATTACAATGCGACATTTTACTCTTGCTGTTTTCTTAGTTCAGCACATAACCCCCATGTGAAATGGCAAACAGTCGTTTTTACACTTTAGTGATTAGTGAGCTTTAGAGGTGCTGGTAGGTGGATGTTGTTACCTTTAGACAGAGCCAGGCTAGCTGTTTCCCCCTGTTTCCAGCCATTATGCTAAGCTAACCGGCTGCTGGCTCCTAACATTAAAGTGGTATCGATCTTCTCATCTAACTCTCCGCAAGAAAGTGAAAAAGCATATTTCCCAAAATGTCGAACTTGCTTCCTGAAAGTTTGTTGTATAAAACAAGGAGCAAGTGAGTACGATTTTCTAAACAGGTTATCTCATCATAAAACAAGTGCAATTCTTTTGAAACCAGCATAGTGACAGTTTAAGTGTAAGCTGCACTGGAGAAAATGAATCCTGCAGAATTGAACCATAATGACACTTTGATCTGTTTAAAACTGACACTCTCAAATCTCATTAATGACCTACTCTAAGAAAGACTGTATGCACACTGTTGATGAATAATTTATCATGTCAGAACATATTTTTGGCATTAGCTGACACTTTATCCAGAGTGACTAATGATGAGTTTAACAGTAGAATAAGCTTCACCAAAATGAGATCACCACAAATGACAGCCAGCCAACCAGTGTCACCTAAAACAAGAGGCAGAAGCAACATTTGGATAGACATTAGAGTGAACTATAGAGCAGAGAGGAAAGATACTCATAAGGTGGTTTTGGCCTCTGGAGTTTGAAGGTTATTTAACCACTGATGACATTCAACCTCCATTTGAGTTGACCGTGCAGCTACATGCAAACTGCATACTGTCCTGTTTTAAAAAAACAGCAACTTCTAATTCTGCATTTTATCTCACGTTCAAGGTCTGTTATCTGTCCTGTCATGTGCTTTCCTGTTTCCGTTTTTTTTGTTTGTTTGTTTTAAATCAGCCACAGTCTGCAATAGCATTTATTTTCCTCCCTGCTAATAGCAAAGAATTTCTTCAGAAGCCACGTCATGCTGGCACTCAACACTCAAGTGACTGCACACTGTGAAATACCAAGATGGTGGTAAAAGATTGATCATACAGACACTACGCTGTATATATGTACTGTAACATATGATATTTTGCAGATGATATTTGCAAAAAAGGATAATATAAGAGCCTTAGTGATCCTCTATAGACCCTACAGAGAGGTGCAGCGAGCTAAATTTGGCCTATTTTTTGGTGTCTAATCAGCTTTTGTTGCAAAATATATCACACCTGCCTGGTTCCAGGAGTGGGAGGACAGTTATCTGTAGCTTGATATAGCAATGTGAGATCTAAAGGTCAGCCAGGATTGGAGCAAATTGTGGCCATTCAGGTCTCAGTGCTTAATTCCTAACACTGTTTATACTATATAAAAATGATATTCATCGCTTAACCTATCAAAGTGTGACTAACATCATCCTCCAAAACTTGCTCATTTGTCAGAGTGGGTGCAAAATTCTCCAACGATGTGAACGGAAAAGGTTTTACTGTAAATATGTTTATGTTGATTTCGGGTTAAGATACTGTATTTTCACAAAACAGTCTGTTCGTGCCCAGCATTGTACCATCGTCAGAGCTTAATAAAACGGTTGTTTACATCTTTGTCTGCTTCCTCCATTTATATGTGTTGTTGCTATTTCTGCGGTATTGACATGGAAGGAGAAAAGGCCTGTTTTTCTCTACATCTTACGGTTTCAATCAGAGCTCCTTTGTGTCTGCCAAAACAGGAAGTAACCACATTGAGTCAGTCAGATTTTTTACCCGTTTAAACAGCTGTGAGCAGAGCAGATCTTCGCCGCAAAAACCTCACATCTCACTAACTTTTTTTCTTTTGAAAGAGTCTTTTTCAACAGGGTTTCTCGCCCTCTGTGCCACAACAGCGAGCGTCTGCCCTGCTGAAGTGTCCTTGAGCAAGAATCTGAAGGCCTCCCAGCTGGAGGAGGCTGACTATGTGCTGTGGAGGGGGCAAAGGAAATGTGAATTCATCCTACAGGGATCCGTAAGGGAAAATCTGCATTGACTGCTTCTATCCAGCAGAGAGAGCTGCAGCTCAGAGAACAACATCAGGGACTGTGCAGCACTACGAGGACTCCAGGTGGATGCTGGTGTAGAACGTCTGTATCATGGATCAGAGGTTGTGTCTTTATTTAGCTTCATATCCGTGTCAGAGAGCCCCGGAGGACGACAGAAGGAGGTTCTCATAAAGGGAAATTCTCCTTTTTTGACCTTTGACCGTTCTGTTGTAGGACAACACACATACAAGGCTGGACAGAAGAGTAAATCATTCAGACCAATAACTTCTTCTATCTTGTGCTCATAGTGTTATGGAGGTCAAAGTGCTCTTGTGGAGCCGCCCCTCTTGTCTCTGTGTGTGAATATCTGGGTGTTTGTCTGTGTGCAGGCTTGCATGAGTGTGTGTGTGTGTGTGTGTGCTAATTTTGGATGTGGCTGCAGGGAAAGAAAGTCTCTGGCGTGTGACAGAGCGACTGATCATTAGTCATTCTGCTCCACATACTGTAGAGAGGAGGAGGAGGAGGAGGAGGAAGATGGAGGAGATAGAGGAAGGTAGAAAGGGAGTCAAAGGGTAAAAGAGGTCTGGTAGTTTGTTCTCCACTCCGGCTGTGTCTAAGTTTTAGTTTTAAGTTAACGGTGCAGTGTTTTAAAGGTCAATATATGCTCTTCTAATGGATTGTAATGTTCTGAAGTAAACAGACGATAAACCTCACACCAGTACTATTGTTAGTGCTCCTTTTTCCCCTAAATTAACAACACATGCCTCATAAACCAACTGCTTCCTTTCATAAAGTGGATACTAGATTTATCAATTTGCCTATCACGTGTATAACCATCTGTCTACTGGCCAATTTGTGCCATAAATTGTCATCACTTTGTGCCATAAAGCTGTGCAGCATGCAGCGCCAATCTTCTCTGCTACCAGCTTGTTTGTTTGTTGGAATAAATAAGGGCCATTTATTGATGTGAAAATGCTACATGTGGTATTTTCACATCATTAAAAATGGTTCCTTTTCCTCTTCACTGTCTCTGTGGTGCAGATCAAACCCTATTAGAGAAGGAAGTAAGAGAGAGTACTATGGAAGGACATATTTGTAAAAGCTGTGATGCATTTTAAAATGACATATGAAACTGTTGGACCAGCTTCTTTTCTGTACATCTTTCATTATACTTGTCCTTTACATCATATTATGACACATGTATATTAGGAAACACATGTCATATAATTACAACAGAACCTGAATCAGTTTATGAGTCACTTGAACCGGTCAGACAGTTTTTATTTTTACATCTACTTACATTCCTGCCATTCTTTTCTGAGAGAGATCAGAGGCCCATATTTATATATGCTTATAATGGTGAACATAACAAAAGCAAAGAGCACAAGGACATCACCTCAATAAATGATGTAAGGCAATGTTAGGGCAAAGAGATAATCTACAGTACCAGTCAAATGTTTGGACACACTTTCCCATTCAAGTGAATGGGAAAGTGTGTCCAAACATTTGACTGGTACTGTAGATTACCATTTTACTGACCTGGAGAGATTTTAGTTAAAAAAATCTGATTTGGTGTTTTATAACTTCTAAGTAAAAATCTAACTGAACTAAGACCCAGTACTCTTTCTGAAGCACAGGTGCACACATGCACTCATATTTTATTTCCCATTTAATTCAGCCCCTTCTGGGAGAAAGTGGGACATTTAATATCAAGAATGCAGTGTTTTTGTATTCAAGTGTTGTTTCTCTCTGTAATTTGGAGACATGCCTAAAGATTTGTGTAAAAAGTGACATCAAACCCCTGAAAATCTTTATGGCTGCAAGTAAAACAAAGCTGTTCTAAATACTGTCAAAGATGACTTTGACTACAGAGAGACATGGGTGAAAAATACTGGAAGAAATGGGATCGTCACTCTTAGGACACAGTCACTTATTAATGCTCCTTTATGTATTTATACTAAGAGGAAACCACACCTGAACCATGAACTCCACCTGTGGATTTGTCTAATGCTAGTCCTCCTGCTGCTGTTCTGCATCTCATGGTCCCTGCCACTTTTAAAATGTTAAATAATAACAATAAAAACTTTATCAGAAGATAGGAAATGATGTCTAAATGGATGTCGAATCAGTAAGAAATGCCCTGATTGATCAGGAAGATGCAGGAAATGAACATCCTCCACAGTTTCTTTTGTTTTTCTGTTAAAGGGGTTTTGTTGTGGAGTTTGCTGTCGTGCCGAATTGAGGATCTAAAGAGACTGTCATATCTCGTACAGATTGTGAAACCCTTTGAGACAACTCTGACTTTAGGCTATATAAATAAAACTGACTTGTCTTGAGAGAAGAGCAAAGGTAAATTAAAAAAGTGAGGAAGAGAGAGGAAAACAAACACAGGTCATATATACAGATAGAGAGGCGGAGGGGCGACAGAGAGAGAGAAGGCCAATGGAGGAACAAAGGTGAAAGAGGTGGAAGAGGGGCATGAGAGAGAAAGAGATGACGGAAACTGGCTAAAACATGAAGGCGTGGAGGGATGACAGGAGAGAGGAGGGAGAGGTGATGGATGAGACGGGAGAAAAGAGAGAAAACCAGAGAACAAGGGGGACGGGCCAGAAGACAGACGGAGGCATCCTGATAAGTGACACTATGCACAGATACGTCTCATAAGCAGGATGGATAGAGGACGATAAAAACCGTCTGTCCCTGTATAACAAGATATAAAAATGAAATATGACAGAAAACTTCCTGGGTGGTGAGCGTCGGCCCTCTCCTACAGGTGGCAGCCTTGAGCTGGAGGAGACTTCACACCTCTGGCCCTTTCTCCTGTTCAAGATGTTTCAAATTCAAATGGGCTTTATATCGGCATGAGGATAATTGAGTTTAGCAGCCCCAAAGCAGGTTGTTCAAGGTTTACAATGTAAGAAAGCTATTTACAATGTATACGTGTAATACTGTCATTCAGAAGAGAAAAAGACAACAAGCAGTTTGTACATTACAACACTGTGCATCATAGACTATACTGCCCTATGAAGGCAGCTTTCCATCTGTCATTTGTAATTACCTCGAAATGAATGTAAGAAATTAATATTTAATTTGATACATTTAAATATGTGATTTAAAAGAAATAACCACATGTTAGTTCATTATAATTTATATATTTCATTAACAGGAAACAGCTAAGGGGGAAAAAGCAAGCAGGCTATATTTAGCTATAGCCAAGGGCGATCTCCATCTAGCTTTAACTGGATTTGTTTCTCTCTCTTTAGCTGTGCAGTTTGGTTTAAAACTGTGTTGTGTTGTAACTGCACACTTGACGTTCTGTTTATTTTTAAATTGTACATTTCTATGGCATAAACAAATATATGGCAAAATCACAGACTGTGTAGCCTATAAGTTGTAGTTTTTCTAGGGGCGTTTCTGGGTAAACCTTTGTTTCAAAACAAAACTATGTGACCACTGTGTCGTGCAATTATATATTATTAGTATATTAGACTGGCAAATAACTAATTATGATGAAATTGGGTATTGTGTTTCCTATAACAAGTCCAACAAAAAAAAGGCCCTTGCTGCTTTATATTTGTCTCATCTTCAACTTTTAAATATATATAAAATCATTTTCTTCCCCCAAAACTGAAGAGGAGGCGAGGTATTGTTTTTAGCCCTGAGTATTGTCTGCAGAGCTCCCTGTCAGGCTGCTCATGGTCCCAACAAGCTCCACCAATCATACAAGAGCGAGGGCAGCCTGTACAGTATGTAGCCTGAGAGGCAAATCCCAGGGGGAAAAGTCCACTAAACTGCAGCCTCCAAAGCTTATTACTGTGAGCACACTGCAACAAATGCAGGCCAACCAGATGAGGGTATCAGCTCTCATCTGGATTTTGGACCCTGTTAAGAAAGAGTTTAGAGACTGAATCATGTTCCGCTCATCCTCAGTGGAAATGATGCCCGTGCTCCTTCATTAGGAGGAGCTGGCAGTCAGTCTTGAGCTGCATTCAGCTGTCAGGTATTCAGTGGGCATCACCCCGTCTTAACAGCTACAACAGGATTTCATTCGCACTGTCACTCCTGTCTAAATACGCACAACGGCAGCTGTGTGTGTGTGCGTGTGTGCGTGTGTGTGTGTGTGTGTGCGTGTGTCAGAGAGAGAGAGAGACAAGTAAACATGCCTGAAATTCAAAGACTGTGATGTTTCATTCATTATGTTGTCAGCATGAATAATAGATAGCTAATTGATATGCAGTACATCACACACACACACACACGCACACTTCCATGTGGGATCGCACTCTGAACTAATATTTGTAAGGCCCAGTTGTCATTTCACATTCAAATTTATCACAAGAGGCAAAAGAACAAGAGACACAGTGAGGGGTGAGAGAGAGATCAAAACCCAGAGAAAACACACACACACACACACACACACACACACAGTACATACATATATATCATAGAAAACATGCAGAGGGTGGAAATGAATAACTAACTACTCCTGTCTCTGTAACTGAGTAGCTTTTTCTTGTTGTAACGTCAGAACTTCCACTTTATTAGATCCCTGATCAAGTGTTGAGCTACTTTTGTTACAGCATGAACAACACAATAAACTAGAGTTACTCTGTAATGGCTAACATGACCCTCCCAAGGGGTCCGCAGATAGATCTGAGGGGTCACGAGGTGAATAACAGGATAGTAAAGGAGAAGAAAATATATTTTGGCTACATGAAATGTCTTATTTTCTCTGACTTTCCTCTAATCTTTTGTATTATTTTATCTGGACAGTTATATCTCTGCAGACCTCAAGGAATTATTCAGTAAATTCAATTAAATACAATTAACCGAAAGGAAATCACTTGTTGGTTAAAGTGCACACACACAATGCAACCACCATGCTAGCTGTTTCACCCTGCTTCGCTTTGCTAAGCTAAACTAATCGCCTCCTGAGCCATCCTTACACCTGCAATAACTGATTTTTTGGCCACTTGGGGCAAACAGAAACAAGCTGCTAACACAACACTGACACATCATCATCAAGTTGATATGGGGAACAGTTGCAAACAGTTGCTTATTTACACACACAGCAGTTACGGAGCCACATTAGCATTCATTTGGAGTCGTACTTTCTGCCACCTGACAAATGTAAGACCAATATTCACTCTCCTTTTAGCTCTGTTTTTGGTCTCTACCTACTCCTGAGGGAAGCATCTGGCTAAATGCTCCACTATGTTTGCCAGTTAGTCACTAACCTTGTCTGTCTGCTGTTTCCTGCTGAGCAGGTAGTGTACAATGAATTCTTTTTGCTGAAAACAACCGCCTGCAGAGACTGGAAACAGGTCTGATGAGAGCGGTAAAAGTGAACCAAAACAGTAAGGCTGTGAGTTTACGAGCTGAAAATGAGAGTATCGATCTTATCAGCTAACTGTCCACAAGAAAACAGAAGCGCATTTCCCAACACATTTTTTTCAGCTTCATGCAAAGTAATCTGAGATGGATGGATGTGAGAATGAAAGAATGACAGAAATAGAAAGAGGGAAGGAGGAGAAAGTATAGAAATGAATACCGAAAACTCTTTTATTTCCCTTTTGACAAAACAGAGTTGAAGGACAAACACAGAGTTCTGAAAGTCTGAGAGCAGACTCCAGCCTGAATAACAACCCTTTCAAACTGTTTGTGCTCAGTGTGCGTTTGAACGCCCCCTCACTTAGATACCTGTCTCCTGGGAAACTGGTGTATGCGACCCACTCACTCTCTCTCACACACACACACACACACACACACACACACACACACACGCGGCTGCCTGGAAGAGTTGAGGAGTAAAGAAAGAAAGAGGGGTGGGGGGGGGATTCAACAGTAATGAGTTCAAACACTCACATAAACACAGGTGCATGCACGCACGCACGCACACACACACGCACGCACACACACACACACACACACATCTCGGCTCCCTGTGTTTAAGCTGCAATGAAGCCTCAGCCAATAGAATGCCTTTGTTCATGTGATGCCGGCCAATCAGAACCCGGCATGCTGACACTCCCACAGGAGGCTGTGTAGGGAGCTGCTGAGGTAGGATGGAGAGTGTATGTACCAGTGTATGTTAGGATGCATTGATATCTTTCTGTGCTGGTGTACTGTATCTGTGTGTGTGTGTGTGTGTGTGTGTGTGTGTGTGTGTGTCAGAGGAAGCTCCCAGCAGGTTCTGATGTTATGCTGATGTTGGTCCTTTGGGGGGAAACAGAGAGGCGGCCGAACCCCTGACTGCTGCTCTCTCTGTGAAACAGGAACACACACTCAGTTCATGTCAGCAAAGATTTAATTACACGTGGACACACAGGAATTCAAAAGGCACACACACACACACACACACACACACCTCCTGCCAGCTCTTTGAGGGCAGAGTCATGAACGGTCAGCGGTGTAAAATGTGTCTCCCGTGGTCAGCTCTGCAGCTCAGCAGAGGAAGCTGAACTTTCCTCCATTTTATCACAACCAGCAGCTTCATTACTGGGCTGCCAAAATGGAGCCCTGATGGAGTCCACTGTTGATTAAAGCGGCAGTCCACGCAAACTGAACCCAGGCACAAAAGCAAAGGAAAACAAAACAAAACAAAACATGAGAGCAGCTAATTTAGGTGAGTGAGCTGCTTCTTCTAGTGGCAGTGAAAACTGCTGGAGACGAGGTGATGCAGGAGAAAGATCAACACAGAGGTGGAATTAGCTTAATATTTAATTACTTCGATTATTATGTTAAAGGAATAGGATATATACTTATTCGCTTTCTGGCAGAGAGTTAAATGAGAAGATTGCTACCACTCTCATGTCTGTACGGTAAATATGAAGCTAGAGCTAGCAGCCGCTTAGCTTAGCTTAGCACGAAGACTAGAAGCAGGGGGAAACGGTTAGCAGGGCTGTGCAAAGGTAACAGAATCCACCTACCAGCACCTCTACAGCTCACTAGTTAACACGTTCTCTCATTTATTTAATTTGTACAAAAACTGAAGTGTGAAAACGACAATTCACCATTTTATGGGGGGTTATGTGCTGGACTATTTATTGGCTGGGAGCGGTAACTTCTGGGTTCTCCACTGGTTGCCTGGCAACTGCTGCCAGTCAAACAAATAGTCCTGTACATAACCCCACACACTTGGGTTTTTAAACAAGAGATATAACATGTTAATTAGGAGCTTTAGAATTGCTAGTGGGTGGATTCATTACCTTTGGACAGAGCCAGGCTAGCTGTCCCCCCTGTTTCCAGTCTTTATGCTAAGCTAAGCTAACCGGCTGCTGGCTGTAGCTTCATATGTAACTAAAAAATATGAGAGTGGCATCAATCTTCTCATCTAACTCTTAGCAAGAAAGCAAATAAACACATTTCCCAAAATGTCAAACTTTTCCTTTAATATATCTTTGTGCAGATGTCATGTTAGACTAACTAAAACTCAAAATTATTTTGCTGCAAGTTTATGACTGAAGTGAACAAATCTGTTGAAAGAGAGGGATAAGTGCAGTATTTTAGCAGTTTAAAAGATATCAGAAAAGAGGAAAGCTTGAAGAAATTAGAGCTTTGTTTTCCTGCCAGAGACTCACAGAACACCAAAAGTACAGTTCCATCTGTTTATTGATTAACTATAAAATATTGAGTTACTAAAACAATTTAAAAGAAACACTGATAAACGTGGTTGCTGTCTGTAAAAAAAAAAAGAAAAAAAAAACAGTTCCTTACACATATATAGTATAGGGTGACAGAATATATCTGGTTTCAGATTTATCTCTAAAATGTATTCTTTTTGCATTTTTACAAGATTAGACATGTGTACAAAGTATATTCTGATAGTTTTTTCTCCCCTCAACAGTGAAGGATCATTTACAAAACTTAGATGATTTTTCTATTCATTTTCAAAATAATCTTTTTTTTTCTTCTGTAACAGGACGATAACGATACTGAAGGAACAGCAGACGAAGAACCAGCCTCCAGTCCACCTCTCTCTCTCTCTCCCATTCTCTCTTTTGCTCTCTCTCCCATTCCTCTCTCTCTCTCTCTCTCTCTAGCAGCTAGCTCCCAGTGCCTGTCAGCAGTATTGCTTGAGAGGCGTGGACGATTGTTCAGAGAGGGGAAGCAAGGGAAGAAAAAAGAAAAATGACGGAAACATGCAAAATAAAATATAGATTTGACAAAAATAAATCACAGCAAAAACAAAAGACAAGCCAAAGTAAAACATAAACGGTGATAAAAAGAACATATACAAAGTCTCTTAAAAAGGCTCTTAAAACATATGACACCAAATGAAAATGAAGGCGAAGTGGACAATAAACACGCGCACGTGTGTGTGTGTGTGTGTGTGTGTGTTGGACCCTGTTTGAAGGCCTAAGGCTGGGCTTTGGATGGAGACAGGGGGGCAAATAGAGATTGGAAGGCAATAACATACACCTTAAAGGGTTACAAAGGTGTGTAAAGTGTGTGCGTGTGTGTGTATGTGGTAATACCAGGGGATAAGAGTGTGATGTCTTATCAGTCTCCCTCCATCACACACACACACACACACACACAGAAAAAAAGTGCTTTAGCAGCTCCAGGGGTAAACAAACATTCATAACGGGCACTTTAACTTGTTCACTCTGCAAACACCGGTGCGACCTGTGTACCCATTACACTCCCACAGCTGAGATACCAGCCGGAGATCCATTCTGGCCGACTGTCACTCAGAACTTGTGAACTTTTGTCTACAGAAATGTGAGTTTCATGCAGGGATGTTCGGCAGCTTGAGGAGCAGGTGGGGCTTTAGCAGATAAGATTTTCTGGCATCAGTCGATAGAGTAATCTCAGAAAACAGCACATAGAGTCACTCTGTACCTGGTTAAACCACTTTCAATACTAATAGACTAGCAGCACATTATCAAACGTTTCCTTTACTGGGAGGCTATCGTGTCTGGATTTTATACGTAATGAAATGCTACTACACTGGCAGCCGTCTTTTGTCAATTAGCGGGAAAATCTCACATTAACAACATTAACATCTCAGGCCGTCTTCCAGACGTCAACGAAGCCATCTCAGAGTGAGTAAAAAATGTGATATATCCTGTAATAAAACCAGACAAATCCAGACATAACCAAAAGATCTCAAAAGAGTAGAAAATATTAAACCTATTGAATATCAACAAGACAATCTTCAATCTCTGCAGCGAAGCAGAGAGAGGGCAACGTGGTAAGAAACATACAAGAAAATCAACATGACAATCACAGATATATACTATATATACAGTATACTATATACTGTATAGATACTGATACAAACTCTATACACAATAGTGTAGCTAAGTGAGTTAAGGGCTCAGGAACGGAGGGTTGTTCAAACTATAAATCACAAAGAAAGGTGTTTCCCAGTGTCAGCAGGCTGGGGAACATACCAATCTGGTGGTGGGAGTAGGGGGCGGGACCTAACTGAGATTTGGCGAATCATCATCATAAGGCCTGGGAGAGTAAGGCCGCCCAAACGCTCACAACCCTGAGCACGACATTCAACAGTCTCGCCCTAAAAACGGTTAACCTAGGCACGTAGAAAAAATTCGTAAGCAGCTAAGAGAGGCGAAAAGAAGCACGCGTAAAAGGGACGTGGTGGCGGGTGCTTGTTCATCTGTGTCTAAGGGCGAAGGGGCATCACGCAGAGGAGAGGCAACGAGAGCGGTGGGAGGGGGTTAGTAAATACTCTAGGAAGACATACAAGACTCCCAGTCACAGAGTCTCCTCTGCAGCGGAGTTCATTCAAAGTGCACTCATGTCAAAGATGATTGCTTGGAGGAGCGAAATGTGATCAAACAGGGGCAAGATAGACATCCATAAAACAGCAGAAGCAAAAAAAATAAAAAATACATCGAACACAGGACATTTAGAGGTTGAAAACGCTGCAGCCAAAATGAATGAATTGAAGCCAAACTGTAAAAAGATGACTGTCAAAAGTGAATTGTGATCTAATCAGTGCTGGCAGCTTCATACTGACTATCAGTGCCATGACCTTGATGCATCTTGGACTGACTGCAATGTTTACAACCCTGAAAACACCTTCAGAAAAAGGAAAAATCCACCCTCTGGGACTCCTGCACCGTTGATACATCTGCTTGTCTTGTTCAGTGCATTCATGGAGTTACTTTGTGATCAAGTGTTGTAGTTTACTTTTCTTGGTTACCCATTTTTCTTACAAACAAAAAGTGTCCTATGTTTCCCAGAATGCTTTTCCAGACCTCAAATCGTATAGCTGTGCTGGGTCTCAACTGAGGCTGGTGTCTCTGCCTCCTTTAGGGTCTTGTTGTCCAACCTCAGTGCAAAATGGGCAAACAACAAAATACATCAACAGCAGCTGTTTGTGTTTCATAGTGTTTTAAGTGTTTTCAGGGTGGATTTTTCCTTCAACATAAGGAACTCAAAGATGAAAATGGGAAGTGCTTTTAATAGTACGAGATTCCTTCCTCTCTCTTTAAGCCTGAGTCTCTGAGGGAGTCAGAAGTTTTAGTATCACACGGACAGTTTGCCTGCCCGAGTTAGGATTGTCAAGGGGAATTGAAGGGGTTAAATTAAAGGAGGGTAGACTTTAAGTGTTTTTTTTTTTTTTTTTGCTTTCTGTTTGACAGCAATGGAAGGAGTCTCCACCTCTCTCTTTCTGTGCGTCTCTTTCTCTCTTTGCGTCTGTCTGTCGCTCCTGCTGTTCTGTAGATACATTTATATGACTGTAACATGACTGTAACATCACCACGGCAACATCATAATCACAACGTCACATCACTGGCGTGTCTGTCTGTCCGTCCTGCCGGGGCGGACGGACAGAAACGGGCCTCTCTCCTGTATCATCATTCACAGTTCATTAAAGCTTCTCGACTGTTTACCTCTTTAGAAAAAAGTACTCTGACATAAATCTATTACATGAAAATAAAACACTCATATTTTCCTCTATATAACTGTGTGTGTATTACATGGAGGTGAGTATTTACACGTGTCTGTGCATGTGTGAGTGTTTGTGTTTATGCAGGGTTTATTTACATGTAAAAGGAGACTGCAGTGCTCGTGTGTGTTCTGAAGCTTTCCCATGAACACAACAAGCAAAACAGTCTGTGTAAATGGAGTCTGTGTGTGCAAAGGTTTCAGGAGACTTGATCCTTTTAATACTGTCTATAGTGTCTCCCGTCTCTGTAGTAGAAGCTGTTCATGACAGTCTGTTTGAAGTGTATCACGGTATCTGAGCGGTTCATTGAGTCACGGCTGTGAAAGATCCATCCTGAATGAAGATCAGTGATTAGACTTGGAAAGACCTCGGGCTGGGTTCGACTCCTCGGAGATTTGGTTTCAGCAACTAGTAGTGAGTTTCTGTGTTTGTTCAGCAGATGACTGGGACTCCGTCTGTGTTGAAGATCATGCCGGTGGTGGGTTCGTAGGTGCCGGCCAGGTAGTAGAGGTCTTCACTGTCGGCGTAGCGGCGCGTGTGGGTCATCTGCTCATACTCCTCCACGCTTACCACCAGGCACTTGTGGCTGACCGTCTGCACGTCATTCTCGTCGCTGTGAGACGACTGGTAGAGGGCGCGCTGTGACAGAGACAGAGGTTTTTTTTATTGTCGATGAAACAACTGCTTCTTTTCTACCCAACTAAACAAATAACTGTTGTCTGTGGAGCCCCAAAACTGACAAAATGTAGTAAATATACCAACTGATTGGAGGTTAAAGGAAAAACATAAAGATTTATTTTTCTTTTTACACTTCATTTTAATTATTTAAAGTAAATGTATTATTTATGAGGTATTCAGTTAAAGTACATTAAAACATCAGTGGAGCAATTGAGGGGAATGTGTCATAAAACTACCTCAGCCAGTGTACGTAATGCCATCTTAGATACACTGTACTCCATACTTCTGTAGCATCACTGTATAAACCCTTTAACAGTAGCTAAAGCAATTTAGCCAGCACACTAACGCTAACAAAGTTAGCTAGGTTTTCATAACATTATCTTCTCTTCATCAAGGGCCAAAATGGAAAATAAGTCTTGAATGAGTCTTGATGTCAAACAAAAAACTAACATTGTTAATGTTAGTCTGCTGGCTAAAATGCTTTTAGTAAGCAGTACAATATGTGAATGGTGAAGTTTTATGAAGAAAGTTAGCTTCAGCTAGGTAGCTAGCTGCAAAGGCTGCTGCTCAGTGTGTTTAGCTAACACTGGTTAAGCTAGCTAGCCACACAGTCCTCTTGAAAATTGGAAATGTGGTGAGTAAAATGGAATATGTTGCTTGGGAAAAGCAGCAGAAAATAGATAAATGAGAAAATGTCTGCCAAGAACAAAATAAAAATAAAACAAAGGAGTTGCAAAATAAACAGAGTTGAACAAAGTTTTGATTTATTTCATCAACTGACTGTGGGCAAATGAAAACAATAAAATGCTTTTTACCAACTTATTGCAGGTTAAAGGCAAAGTATAAAGCTTTATATTTACTTTTACACTCAATTGTAATCATTTAACTAATAGCATTATTTATTGATAATTGATATTTTTGACATTTACATTTAGTCAGTTTTGGGGCTCCATATTATCCAAGCTCTACTTCATGGTTATGATACAATCACCAGGGGTTTTGAAGCCTGAAGATCAGAGCTGAAAAACACAGGTAAAATAATCTGTTTCTCACCTCCATGAAGTCTTTCCTCTGGATAGAGGAGTGCAGAGCTGCTGGTAAAGACTGACCACACATCTGATCCCAGTTCTGGAGAGGAAAGAAGTCTTAGCAAAAAGCTTCAAACTAATCATACCCAAAAATGTATTCAGTCTGACATGTGTTTCTTTTACTTAACGGCTATGAATAAATCACGCATACTAAAAAAGTCATGATCAAACTTCTCAAGATAGTTTTTTAATGATACAGTAGCACTATATATTGCAAGGAGGAAAGAAGAAAGAAAAATGATAGTGGGAAGGTTCTATAATTCTCCTTTAATGAATAACATTTCTTAAAATGAAATACGTGTCAAAACACTGAATAAGACAAAATAATTCAAGAAACGAAATTATCTTTTATTGAATAACAAATCAAAATTGTCAGATAGCGATTTATCAAGATGCAAAGGTTTGTAATGTAACAATGACAACCAATGTTTAAGGAGTGGCGCTCCTGCTCTAGGGGAGCAGATTCAGTTTAATCACTTCCACCAGTAATTTCATCAGAAGTGGTTTCAAAACTCCTACCTTCTTGTCGGTGAGTTTCTTGCCAGGGTTTGTCTCCTCTGGATGATAGAACCAGTTGACCCTGACCACCATGTTGCTGCCCCATGACTCCCACATGCTCTGGATGCGGCCGATGAACGGCAGATTGGGCCGGCCAGCGGACAGGAACACGGCACAGTCGCCGATGCGGATCATCTCTCGGCCGCGCACAATAGCCTTATAGAAGAGCTTCTTAGCCTTGCCCTTCATACCGCGTCTCTGGGGGGGTCAGAAGAGGACAGGCTGGTCACAGAGTGAAAGGAGGGACATTTGGATGAATACAGTAGGTGTTTCTCAAAATGGGACCATGACTTGTTCTATTTATGAGTGATTTTTCTCCTCACCTGAGTGGGTTTCCCAAACCACTTCCAGAGCTGTCTGGCTGGAAGGAAAGCAGAAATTTTGGGCCTGTTCTCCACACTGGGAAGCCTCTGACGTTTAGCCAGCTCCTTGGTTGTGGGGAGATGGACCCCCTCTCTCCGCTTTGGTCTCCCCACCTTCCCCTCTCCACCGCTGGGCTTTGGTTTTGGAGGACGACCCCTTTGCCCGGAGCCCTTCCCGGTAGCTGGTTTAGCAGGTTTAGCTGGAGTAGGAGCAGCAGGAGTCGGAGAAGTTGAAGGGGAGGGAGACTGTGAGGAAGCAGACAGCTCCTCTTCCTCCACTTTTACCTCTGCCTCCGCCTCCTTCTCCACCTCTTCTTCTTCCTTTGTTTCTTCTTTCGGTTTGTCCTGTACTGGAGGTGGGGAGACGGGGCCTGGTGGGGGCGTAGGGGTCCTCTCTTCATCCGAGCTGCAGGAGGAGTCATCAGTGGACGAAGAGGACGACGAAGAGGACGATGATGAAGACGATGAGGAGGAACCAGAGCAGGATGAAGAGGACGAAGAGCAACTTGAGGTGCATTTCTTCTTTTTGCACTTCTTCTTTCCTTTCTCCCCTTCTTCCTCCGACTCCGAGCTGCTGCTACTCTGAGACTCCTCTTTCATCTTTCTCTCCTCTCTTTTCTCCACCTCCTTTCTCTCCTCTTTTTTACCTTTCTCCTCTCTGGTGTCCATCTCCTGTCCTCTACCAGCACTTCCACGACTATCTGCCTTCTCCTTAGCCAGCATCGGTGTTTTGTATGTGGAGTCTTTCTCTGGCAGGACAGTCGCTCTGTCTGGAGCACTTAGTTTAGCCTTTAGCAGTTTCTGATTGGCAGTGGCTGTGGTGATGGGGGCGTGGTCTCTTCTGACGCCCCGACCCTCTAGCAACATCAGAGCCTTGGTCTTCTTGGTCTTGGGGGAGGTGACACCTTCATGGTCGAGCTTCACGAGGGGCTCTGCAGACAGGGGCTTGCGCCTCACTACAGAGCCAACGTCACTTTGCCCCGAGCTGGGCTTGGGTCTGGAGATGGGGCTGGGTCTGGAGCTGGAGGATAGCTGGTCGGACGGCATCTTCAGTTTGGGTCTGAGGGCAGATGATGATGATGATGACAATGAAGACGATGAAGGTCTGGGAGTCAGTGATGAGCCGGGTTTGCCTGCTGACAGCCTGGAGATGGGGCTGGATATGAGTCCGGAGCTGAGGCTGGGTCTGGAGCCGCTGTGATGGTCTGAGGAGGGTTTGGTTTTGGGTGTGGAAGCAGAAGTGGGTCTGGGCGTGGACGAAGCACTTGGCTTGGGTGCAGTAGATGATGTTGCCATATTGGGTCTGGACATCGGCCTGTTGGTGGTGGGACTGACGCTGCTGGTATTCTCTCTTTCTCTGCGCTGGTTGTTGTACGAGCTGAGGTTGGGCTCGCTGTACAGATCCACAGTCAGGACCTTCCCATAGGTGGATGGGTAGAGGGAGGGAGGCAGAGCGCGGGTGGGTTTAGGAGCAGGAGACTGGGATGAACTAGCCTTCCTGGACACCGGGTTGGGAAGGGTAGGGCTACTTGCGGGGGACGTGGTGGAGCTCTTGCGGCCCGGTTTTGCCTGGGTTCCCATCGTCGGCCGGGATGCAGGCCGGGGCTTCTCCTGAGCTGCCTTCTGGACAGACGAGGTCCTGTCCTGGGAAGGCTTGGCTGGAGCCTGGGGTCTCTCTGCGGGCTGGGTGGAGGATGACGGAGGATCAGCTTTCTCCCGGCCATCTGGGTTCATAGAGGTCTCTGAAAAAAAAAAAGAAGGAAAAACAACAAAAAAGTTTAACAACTCTGCTTTTTTGGCCAAACGACACTGTAAATGGGTTTACATCTGGATATGCTGACTGTTTCAGTGTGTGGCTTCATGATTTTTGTGGTCTGCAGCCTCACATGCTGAGAACAGCAGACAAATCAGCAAGGAAACCATTCTGAAACGAACACATTGCATTGAAGAACTGCTTACCCAGTAGAAACACGGCCAGCGTCAGCAAATCAGACATGCAACATGCCACATATTACAGCTAGAGTAACAGACTCTGAGCTTTACAGAACAACAACGGAGCTGTTTGAGCAGATTCATTAAACTGATACCAGAGATGACAGCTGTGGTCAAACATGAGATGTTTGATGAAAAATCTGTCTGAGCCATGAGCTAATTTTCTTAGTTCAGTTGTTTCAAAAAGACATGACAAAAGCATTTTTGATTTTAGCTCTTTAATGGTCTCTATGCTAAATATGTTAAAATAATGACAGCAACAAACTGCATGTTACTCATTTCTATTATTATTCCTAATAATTAATATAAATTAAGTCAATTTCCAACTGTCTTAAATGGATAAGTAAAGCACTCAGGAGAGCCAGATAATGTGAAATCCATCTCTTTTTTATGACGTTATGCGGACACATTTGGCTCCGGTGCGTGAGGAGATGGTCCCATGAAATTACTCAAAGAAGAAAAAAAGGCAGCATATCTCAAATAAAGGCAAACGTGATGGCGGCACTTAATGTACAGTGCACTAGTTTTATTTTAATCACCTGCTCCATTATTTCTACCTCCCATGGGAAACATCACCTTTTCTTTCTTTAATACTTTTACCAGATTTGACACTCAGTCATATCTGTGAAACTCATTGTTTCTACCAACCATTTCACTGATACATTAGAGTCAAGTAGAATTAGACTCAGTGGATATTATCTATTAGTAGGATCAGCAGCGGGTTGGTGGAGTAACGATGATATTAACAAACTTCCAGCCCCAATGAACCAACAAAAGACAATTGACAAAATCTGTATATTATTCAATCAATCCCTCCATCGCTCCTGAGGAAGCGGTTCGATTGGCTCACCTGGTTTGGGTTTGGGTTTGCGACCCGGTTTTCCTTTGATCTTAGGAGCGGCCTCCTCTGGCTTTGTTGCTGCCTCTTTGCTGCACTTGCGGACTCGCCTCCTGGAGCAGCTGGCCACGAGCAGAGCAGGGGACGGCTCAGCGCCTGGACAGAAGCAGAGAGCCAGAGAGGCTTTACGGTTTAATACTGGTAGAATTAAATTCTTCAGATAAACCGAAGAATTTAATTTAATCTGCTTCTCATGCTTTCATCATGACTGTTATCTGTTACCTGCAATGTTTCAACCTCTCAAACTGAGACAAGACAATCGGCTATTTTGGACACCGTTATGTGTTTTTGAGTGTGTTCACTCTGCGGTGTTCACTCCCTCTTAAAGCATCAACACGTTGGAAGCACCTTGCTTGCAAAAAGAAAAATATTTATACCAGCCCCACAGAGAAAAAGGCCGTAATGTAACAAAGCATTTTGAGCTCCGTGCTCAATAAATATTTTGGTATATTTATTTATTTTTGTAAGCGAAGTGCCTCATGTTGTTTCTCTCCTTTTGGAAGCCCTGTTTTCCTCACTGTATTTGATGTGGACACTCACGAAGCCTGAACCAAGCTTTAGTATTGGAAAACACATCCACTTAGGAACAACTCTCTCTCTATACGTACATTTTATATATATATACATATATATACACACACACACTTAGGAACAACTGTCTAGACACAGTAAATGTACATATATATACACACACCCCAGTTTAAAGAGTAGTGATATACCGGAATAGCTGTAAGTGAACAGCACTCTACTGGGAAAACACTTATGCTAAAACCATCAACACACACACACACACACACACACACACACACACACACACGGTAAATATATCAAGGTTCAAACCAAGCAGTGAGGGTAAGATGAAATTTATATCTAGGACTGCATGTGAAAATGCTGCTTCAACAGAGAACAGAATGGCAACAAGGAAAATCTAATGAGGTGATGATTGACTGAGATGTTGCTGTTACAGCACTGTACACCAACTGTGTGTGTGTGTGTGTGTGTGTGTGTGTGTGTGTGCACGCTCACAGTGGATCTTGTAGTCTGGCGGCAGCAGTCTGATGTGGGAGAGGGGGATGCGGCCTGTGTCGCCGTCGTCAAACTCCACCGTGATGAGATCGTCATTCTCATCAATATCTGAACTTCCTGTTTGCAGAGAAAAAAATATAAGAGTTACAAGTAAGCAGAGAACATTTGATTTTGACACATTTTAGACACTTAACCTTGTCGTAACGCATGTGTTTTGATTTGTGTAACTGTGTCACAGCCAGTCACTCAAGAAATATTGTTTCTTATTGTTCGTTGCAGTGAAGCTCACTGAATTGAAAGTGTTCAATAAGAACAGAACCCAGACCAGTTATGTTCCCATTACCATCTGCCTCTTCAAAGTAATAAACTCAGCTGCATTATACACTGAAGCTCTGTTAAGATCTTTTACATTCGTCTTGTGCTGCCAGCTACAATTAAATTGTCCATGTAAGTGGATTGTGAATCATATCATGTAAATGGTGGGTGTGCGTGCTGTTGCCTGTACCGTTGACAACAGTGCCGGGGTAAAGGCAGCGGTACTGCTGGCTCCAGTAGGCAGCGATGCGGGTGCCCTCTGGGAGGTAGCGCACGGATGGAGGTTTCACATCGATGATCTGCACACACAGAAGAACTTTTAAATATCAACATAACACAGCATCAACCATCCTCGCGTGCGTGCACACATACATACATTATTTCAGATACAGACTTTGCACATGCACATAATGCTCTAACTTTTATAACTCTCAATGTGTCTCACATCTCCTGTAACACCAGAAATAGAGAGAAGTTGAGCATTGGGTCTTCCATAAATGGGATCCAGTTTACTCACAGCCTCCTGCAGCAGTTGCTCCAAGCAGTAGATGTGTGGTCGGTTCCCTCTCTCCCCCTCCACCACCACGCTGTATCTGCAGGGAGGAAATGTGGGAAAAGGGTAGGGGTCAAAAGTTTGGGGTCAGTGAGACAGCACTCCATCTTTATCTTGATTCTGACAGCTTTGATGTGTAGCAGGTTGGGGAATGTGTTGTCTTTTACTAACAACCACTGCAGTGCTTTGGCTCAGGCTAAAATGTTGTCCAGAGCGGAGCATGGCTAACACCTGCATCCTCCTGGAATATTAATCCCGTCTGAACGCGGCTTTAGTCAGTTTGTTTTCTTTTAATTAATTTCTGGAGTTGAGCCTCAGCTAAATGACCAAACTTAGAATCTAAATGTAACGCTTTATGTATGCAAGTTTGTGCTTGTTTAAAGGAATAGTTTTAATTCTTTAAAGCTAAGAAGCCACTGGCTTCAGCTTTATATTTAGTGCACAGATATGAAAGTGGTATCAATCTCTTGTAACCGGTCGCTGTGGTTTGTACCTGCAGATGATGCCTAACAATATTTTCTCTTACAGTTTAAATGTCTGGGGGTTCTTCCAGCCATGTGCAGCTGAAACAGGTACTTCTCAAATCAAGGACAGCAAACTTTAGAGGGGAAGAAAACTGGAGCACGCTGATTGATTTGCTGCTTTTAATAGTGCAAACAGATGTGTGTGTTGCCACTATTAAAAGGCTGCAAATCAATCACTGTGTTCCAGTCTTTTTTTTTTTTACACAGTTTAAATAACTGCTCGTGTGTACTCACATGTCAGGGGAGTGCACAGTGTTCACATGTCCCGCGTACAATAGTTGGTCGTCCATCGGGATCAAAACTCTGAGTCCGTCCACCAGGGAGTCCTTATCCAACACACACTGCACTGGAGCTGAACACAAGCAATAAATAAGCGCATCATTATCTACCGTGTAAGCCACGTCTGGAAGCAGTAATAGATGGTGTCTTTGTGTACTGACCAGGTGTGGAGGACCTCTCTGATACGCTGTTGCTGCGCGGTGGGAGGAGTTCGTCTTCGCTGAAGCTGCTGTCCTGGTTGGGCTCGAAGTCTTCGTCTGCCGCCATGCTCTCCATCAGCCGGCTCACTGCTCCCCTGGAAGGCTGCAAGAACACACAGACACACACACACACAAGGGCTTTCATTTCACAGCACTAATTATCCATTTAAAATATCAACTGCCTGAAATGTTTTAGTTTATATTCCAAAAACCCAGATGATATTTTATAAAAATCATGAGGATGATGAAATGATGCTGCTACTTCAGGTTAATTTGTGGCAGCCCACCAAACTAACAGGCTGACACACCACAAATTAACTTTTCAAAGTGAAACAGCAACATATTACAACACTTATGCTGTTGAATACACAATCTTTTCTGCTGTTCCACCACCACAAAGAGCTCTGCACACACTTTAGCTGCCTTTCGTGTTTCCAAAACAAACTCGAGTTTTGGCTGGTGGCAGATGGAGAGCAATGCAACACTTTGGCAGAAACCACACGATACGAGAGGTTTACTTTTTTTTCTCTCACTAACAGAACAAAACAGTGTTAATTACAACAGAAGCTACCAGTTAAATTCTTGAGACTTATTGTTATTGTTTGTTCATGTGTTTGTGCAACACAGCAAGCTAGAAAGTAAAGCGTGTGTGTGCACATTTACGTCTAATGACTAAAAATGTTCTGGCATTGTCCTTGCCAGGATAATTAAGTTCACATCCATAATGACTCTGCAGCTGATCCATCATCCCACTGACCTCTCTGGCCTTGGTCTTGGCTTTTGGTTGGCTCTTGCGTGCCGGGCTGAGGCTCAGAGGAACGGGGACGTCTGTGATTGGACTGCACAGTGGCTGCACAGGACTCGCAGGCAGAGGAGAGTCCTTCAGCTTCTTCTTCTGGTTTTCAAAAGTCACAACACACAGAGAGTTAAAACATGCATATGAATGACAGTACTGAGGATCTACTGGACAGATTTATATCTCTACACACACACACACACACACACACACACACACACACTGAGGGTGGGATGCTGCCAGGCCGCCTGCAGTTGTCCTTTCTTGTCAGCAACACGACACAGACAGCAGGGGAGTGCTGCAGTGACTGAAGTACTGGGAAACCCTGCTGGCACTCTGACACACACACCTAAAACACACACTCTCACACACAGAGGTGTCGAGGGAGACAAAAGGATGTGAGGGAACCAGAGTTTGAGGGAGGAGGAGAGGAGTGAAACAGTAACAGAGAAGAAAAGGAAGAGGAGCAAAGAGAGGAGGGAAAAAAAGACGAGTCTCTTTGTTTTTCAGTCTCAGCTGGTGAGTAACAAACCGATGAATTATTAACGTACTTTCACCGCATCTTTCCCCTCTCTGCTGGGCGGAGTGGGCTTGGGTCTGGAGGCGGGCTTCGGGGTGAGAGGTGGGGCTGAGCTGGAGGAGGAGCTCTGACTGGTGGAAGCGGAGGCTGACACAGACGTCTGACTGGCTGAGGTGGTGGCATCGTGGAGGAAAATCCTCTCGCTGCGTCGCCGGTTCCAGCCCTCGTCCTCGCTGAAGCCTCCGACCCCGGAGCCGGTGGAGAGGTCGAAGCTAAATTGCCGCGGGGACCGGGGTGAGGGGCGTGGTTTGGGCAGAGGCTTGCGTTTGACTGGGAGAGCTTCGTCTCGCTTGGTGGGGCTGGTCTGGTCGATGCGGCGGGTTGCCGGGGGCAACAGGGGGAGCTCTGGGGCAGAGCGTTTGCCATACAGCAGAGATGGGAACTTCCTCAGCCGCAAGTCCGAGCCAGAGTCCGACCACTCACACTCTGACGACCCTGATGGAGGAGAGGAGAACGTCACATGATGTAAAAACACTTCCTGTCTCACACTTTACAGAAAGAAAAAACAGGCTCCTCCCATAAACATGCAGCCAGTAATAAACTCAGGAGTTAGATTCCCTGAAATCAATAACACTGTGAAAAGGACTATTGATCAATTTGAAACTAATATATAATTCAAGACTGAATCATGATGTGACAATTAGTAATGAATGGATATTTAACCATGAATCAATAATACAATCCTGAATAAACGCTTAGGCGGTGAACCTGCTCAACCACAAAAAATTACAATTAGAGCCTGGAACGCTGTCAGGGGAAGCAGTGAAATTAGTAAAAGCAGGAGAGTTTGTGCAGAGAACAGGTTTGTCTACATTTTGTCTTAATATATAATAAGGAAAGCCAGATCGCTGTGTTTTTCTTTACTCTTCTTTTTGTTTATGAATATACAGAATCTTCATCTTCACGAATTTGTGAAGACGGCCGCTGTTGTGTGGATGAGTGTTGCATGCTTTGTCTGCATCACTAGTTAACTTCATTCACGAGCCCACAATTTCTATACAATGATATATTTGGTGCAGACTAAAGTTTTCATGTCTTAATATTTTGGAATTTGGGGCTGTAGTCTGGCATTTTCTTGGAGGGGACTTCTCACAACGGACCAGCACGAGGTCTCTCTTGAAACACAGCAGATCAAATCTGAAATGCCCATTTCAACAAAAAAATGACATAATCCATGTCAGCCAGTAACATTCAAGGATCGCTGAATACACTTGGGGAACAAGTGCCTGAACTGGAACAGAGAGTAAGCTCAAATGAGGACAATGTTCATGACATGGATGTATGTTGAGGGTGGAGACTCTTGCCCTATGGTTGTATTTTTGTTTTGTTTGTGTGTGAGTGGGTTTTATTCTGGTTTAATTCTTACCTTCATAGTCGTTCAGATAATTTTACTATTGAGAAGGGTGTACCACAAGGATCTATTTTAGGGCCTTTACTTTTTTCTATTTTTATCAATGATCTTCCAAAAATGTTTTCTAATCATTTTGTTCAGTTATATGCAGAGGACACTGTTATATATAATTCTGTCTTTTCCACCAAGGTGGCAGCACGAGACTGTGCAATGTCTGCACACCACCTGAAGCTCAACCTCGACAAGACTGAGCTGCTCTTCCTTCCAGGGAATAAATAAATACATCTGCACAGACATGATGCTTAGTAACACACATGTCATTTGTATCTGTTGTGTTACCCAGAGTGCTTTGCCTGCTGCGCTGTTTGCCGTCATGGAGAAGGCTCAGTGGGGTGGAGCTGACGGGGAGCGCGCTTGCCGCAAACCTAGCCAGCAGACCCAGCCCGCTCTCCTCACAGCCGCCATCATCGTCCGAATCAGACTCATCCTCGTTGTCGTCCTCAGACGTTTCTGTTTAAGAGAAAAGATTTTCAGCTCAGAGATCTGAATTTGGCTGCAACATGGGTCTGGGCCAAAGGTCAAATCACTTCCTATTGTTTCTACCAACTGTGGACACAAAGACTGCACCATAGAGACGATGAACTAAGAAAAAACAATCAAGATACGATTTTTCTTAGACAAGAAACTAAATACAAAGACTGAATTAAGCGCTGTGTGAAAGGATACAGCACCTGAACCTTACATTAACACTGTCTACACAAATACCCAGATACACACACACACTATCCCAGGTCTTAACATTAAGGCTGATCAGAGACAACAGTGGAGAGAGAGGACATAGACTGACAAACCACTGCAGCCTGCCTTCACACTGTAATGCTGTGTAAGCAAGAAACGGCAGGAAAAATTGGGATTTACCACATACATGCATGTGAGCCCCACTGACACACACACACACACACAAACTACTGAGACCATGTGAGCTGAAACTCTGACAGATATAATTTATTTTAAAAAAAAACTTCAGAGAATGTGACAGAGAGAAGTGGAAAAACTGCTCGTCCTCCAAGTCTGACAGGCTGAGGCACACACACACACACACACACACGCACACACGCACGCACAGTAGCATACTGCTGGTTAGCCGTGTGTTGCTGGTAGTTAGCAGTTAGATCCATGGCGACAGATGAGCAGGAGGAGCGTCTCCTCAGGGGTTAGAGTGTTAACATTGAGGTGGATGCACAGTACAAGGTCTCTTCAACCACCAGACATACCTTCATATTTTTTTAGTCTTACCGACATTAAAGCGTCAAATGTCAGCCGCTACAATGTGTTTCTGAAGATTTTTATTAAAAAGTAACTGAAAATCATTGTTTTGCCCTCTCTGGTTGAAAGTTTCAAGTCTGTTGCACCTGTAACTACACCAAGGGAGGTCAGCAAAAGCAAGATTTTAGGAGGAGGTGTTAAGTTACTCTTTAACCAAAACTGTAATGCTTGATTTGATTTATGAGGCTCATTTGAATTAAACAGTTTACTTTTGTTCTGGCTCCAGACAAGAATAAAATAAACAAATTAGAAAAGGTTGATAGGACTTGTTTTAGGAGCCAAATCTGGTGCATATGTTGTACTGTGAATCCACTATGTGTTAACTGTAGCAAGCAGACGATACAACAGGCAGGCACTGAGAGGACAGCCCTGTGAGGCCCCTTGGTATAATGTTCGTATGAAGTTTGAGTAACCATGGTTACATCCTCTGTCCCAGCAGAGCAAAAAAAAAAAAAAGTCTTCCTTTAAACTTTTACAAGCCATCAGGAGACATGAAGTTCGGTAAGTGGGGGTAACCATGGCTCTCATTAATGAGCTTTAATTTGTGAGAACAATAAAAATACAAAAACAAATAAAAAAGAGGTCAAAGTTAATGTTCGGCATATGTAGTTCAATTTCAGCAAAGCCCATGTTAGCGGTCAATAAAGAATAGAGGGAGGGGCACTTCCTACTTACAGAGCAGGTGACAGGGGTGTGGCCTCAGGCAGGGCGGGGCAGCGCAGCGGCGAGAGCGCAGCCTAGCCGTAGCGTAGCCTGGCCTTAGCACAGTCAAGCTTAAGCAAAGCTTTAGCCACAGCTTAGACTAGCCGTAGCGAGGTAGCATAGGCTCAAGGCTGCGCTAGTCCTTGACAAGCTTCTGTAATGTCACAGCAGCAGCAGCACAAGCACATGGAACAAGGCTGAGAGACACTCAAAGCATCATGGGTAGGACGGGGGTGGGGGTCAAAGGTGAGGAGGGAAAGGTGAGAAGACAGAGTAAGGTGTCAGAGAGAAACGTAAAAGGGAAAAGGGTTATTTGAAGGTTTAGTAGACACAGAGGAGGAGCTCTATTGTCCAAATATCCCCAACATCTAATGTGATTGGCGCCATCCAGAAGTTTAGAATAGTAGTAATGCATTTATTTCCCCCACATCACCAAAAACTAGACCACATCACCAAGACACATTTAGCCTGATGTAAATTTAACCAACAATTCCAATAAATTAGAACTATCATTATATTTCTCTTCATTTTATGACTATTTAAACTGACCAGGAAATAAACATGTGATCTGTCCTATCAGATTCAGCTCTGTGTGCCCTGAACTCATCTTCTACATATAATGTTTCAGTTTCCCAAATGTAAACCTTAAGCTGAACAGTGTTTTCCAACCTTTGCCAGGAAAACTGAAGGGATATTTGACGAACAGAGCAGTCTAAAGGATGTGTGAGGTGCAGTGGCAGCTGGACAGACTGACAGAGACGAACAGACAGATGAAGCAGACACAAGGACCACAGCGCTTCGCTTTCTGTGCCAATCAAATTAACACCTTTAATAAAGCTTATTAGGTACCAAACTGCAATACAACTTTATGAAAAAATCTCACAATTCACACAATTTTTCAATGTACAAATGCTACAAAAACACGGTTTGCAATCCAGGCAATAAAAAACACCATAGAAATAGGTAAACTCTTTTTAAAAAAGGCAACCTTGCAGAGAAGCCAGCAGCAAGAGAGGTAGGGATGGTCGAGCTAAAGCACAGTCTGAAAACAGCAGCCTTAGCGAAATGCAAACATAGACACAAGCTGTGACGAGGCTCAAAGACACATTTTTTTGTCTGACTCAACAGCGAGGGGCTGTAAGATTTGGTCAGTAACCTTGGTCGAAGGAGTCGTCAGAGGAGCTGAGGCCCGCTTCCTCCAGCAGCAGGGATAAGTGCTTGTGTTTCTTCTTCTGAGACTTCGTACTGGACAGCAGGGATGTCGGCGACGATGCAGACCGCCTCTTCCTGGTCAGGTTGCCGTGGGAACGCGTCCCTGAGAGAGGGGGCCAGCCCCCTCGAGCAGAATTGTGCTCCTCTGAATCTGAGTCTGGTGCAGAGAAAGTACGGTTAATGATTCATGAAACAAAGAGTCAGACGCCAAGAAGATTTCAGCTTGACCTCAACATCACAACCTGAGAGGAATCTGCAAGGACTCTTCAAACTAAACCTGAATTTATATTAGATTTGACTCTGCTACAGTCACCACAACCTGATAGGTTTGACCCTGTTAAGTGTCCTTTTACTACTACTACTACTACTACTACTACTACTACCATCATGAAGTAGTTGTAGTCCATGCAGCATGCTGGTCTTTTGGTCTACAACTCATCCTCAGGTTAGATGAGAAAATATTCTCTATACAGCAAGAAAAAAGTGTTAAGTAGATAGTTTTTAAAGGATAGGTCTGGTGTTATTCTATAGTTTTCTTAATGCCAACAAATCCCATGAAAAGACCAAATCCCACAATGTGCTATTCCGTCTCTTAATATTTTCCCACTTCCCATTTATTTCTACTCTCAAAAATGATCACAAATATATAGTTTTATCAAAAAAATATAAAGGCTAAATAATTCCTAAAACAGCTGGGCACTGTAGTTTTTAGCAAATGTTACTCAAACAGGAGTAATAGTGCATTTGTTGGGGACTATTTTCAGTGGTGGATGAATACGCATTTGGCTCTATGTGGGATTGAGTCAAAATAAACTACAGTGTGTTCATAGTAATGAAGGAACATGCAACCCAGTGCAATGGTGTGGTTCATTGATGTGTTTTTAATAGTTTTTGGACAACAATGGATCTCTGTGGCACAGAGGAAGAAGAGATCTCACACACACACACACACACACACACACACACACACACACACACACACTTTTAGGATCGGTTCATTGTTGGTTTTGGTCTTTTCATGGGATTTGCTGACAATAAGAAAACATAGTTTGACAAAATAACTCAAGACCCACTTAGTATCTTTTTCTGGAAAACTAGTGAGTAGACTTTAAGTTCAGATTATTTCGTCAAACTACTACTACCAACGTCTAAAGCATTTAAGCTCTGCTGTCTGCAACTCTGGATGCATATAAAACTCGGTCACGTAAAGCAGGTATGTCTTGTCTCCAGGTACTCACTGTTGGAGCAGCTGCTGAGCTCTGATCTCATAGGAGAGAACAAAGCAGTCTTCTTCTGACCTTTCATTTTTCGGATGGTCTCGGAAGCAGAAGCCTTGGCAGCCATCTTGTGTTTCCCTCCTTTGGCAGACGAGTGGATGCCGCGCTCCTTCGTCCTACTTTCCGCAGACTTGCCCTTCGGCTTGTCTAATTTTGAGTTGGAGGTGAGTTTGCGAGATGCGCCGAGTGAGCCGAGCTGCGAGAGCGAGAGCGCTCTGTCGAGGTCTGACGCCAGCTGCTCCTGCTCACACACGTGGCCGCGCTTCGCCTTCAACACCTGACAACAGCACAAAAAACTCTTTATTAATCAATCAGAACAATGGCACAACACCGCAGCCAAAATCCAAACATGCACTTTCAAGTGTCCTACCTCCAGAGCATGACTGGTGGATGGCTCCTGGTCATTCCAGCTCTTCTTCTTTTTCTTCTTCTTTTTCACCTTCACTCCTCCACTCCCTGCCTCCGCCTCCTCTTCTTCTCTGGACACCCGGGACCTCTTCCTCTGTCCCTCCCCAGCTTCAGAGTCCTCAGAGTATTGCACCGTCCTACCCACCCTGAGACATCGGAATATTTGCACTGTATGTATCAGACGCCCATAAAGCCAAAAAAAACAAGTATGCAAACAGAAAATCATGCAAAATTGGTTTAAAAAAAAAAAGCTGTAGATGTCACTCACTTTCCAGGCCTGCTGTCCAGTTTGGGAGGTGTAGTCAAGTGTTTCCTCTTCCTGGGTCGTCCTCTGCCACGTCTGGTCAGACTCCGCCTCTCGTCCTCCTGCTGCTGACGCTCACTGACATATGCATAAAAGAGTTAAGGTGTGTGTTTGTCTGGGGTGGAGGAGCGAGAACATTTTTTTGCAGGTGTGTGTGTCTGTGTGGAATAATAGCAGCAGTGTGATTAACTCATCTTGTATGTGGTTCTTGTAGTAAGTATGGGAGCTGTGTGAACTAACACTCACCGCTTGTCTCTGCGTCTCTGCAGCCTGCTCAAATCTCTCTGCTTCTCCTTATACGTCTTCTGCAGCTCGGCCAGGCGGACACGGTATTCCACTTCCACTGCGTCCAACACGTCCACAGACATTTTACTGTACAGCTGCAGAGAAGAGAGAGAAAGTGTCACAACATTTCACAAACGGACACATTTCCATCTCCGGGTGGCGTTCTTCATCATCTTACCGGCTCCTCCTTCCTCTGCCTCCAGCTGTACTTCTTGTTGGGGTCCAGCGTTCTAGGCAGATCAATGTGGGACTGTTTCTCGATGGCCTCCAACAAAATCTGTCTGCTTGCTTCAAGTAGACAGTCCAAACCCTCTAACGTCAGATCTGAATGGGATGCAGAGAATATTGATACATTAGGGGACTATTAATATTAGACTTTATTCTCATCTTTTTTTAATTTCAGCTTATCTCCTTTACTTCCTTTATTCCTCCCCTCTCTCCTCTCCTCTTCTCCTACCTATCCCCACCTCTCACCCCCTCATATCTGGTCACCTTGCTCCAGGCTGATGTGCTCCATCTCTCGCTGGGCCATTTGGCTAAGCAGGGCCATCCCCTCCAGCGCCACCATCTCCAGAGCACCAGCGCTGCTGCAGTCTGCACCCACGGGAGGGTTTTCTATCTGTGGTATGAGTGTTGGGGCGGGTGGGGTGCTGGGACGGGCCATCTCACTGGCTGTCAGCAGAGCGAGCATCCCTGCCATGGGATCCTCAGGACCGATGGTTGGCGGGAGCGGCGAGTCGCAGGTGGGAGGAGGATAAACGGGAGTTTCAGAGACATTTTCTTTTTGACTGGGAGTGTGTGAGTTGATTGGAGTGTCTGGCTGTTCTTGTTCACACACAGCGCTGGTGGTTTGCTCTAGTGACGCACACATCTGAGCCGAATCCTGGCTGTCTGAATCTGCAGTGATGCACGATGGATAGCGTTCTGGATCCTTGATGACCTCTGGTTTAGGCTCGGTTTCTATGAGCGGTGGAGGCAAGGGATATGCTGCCTGATAGGAGTAAGACGACACCTCCATTTTGATTTGCCCTCCTTCCTTCTCTTCCTCCCTGACTTCTTCCAGTCTTTCAGCTTGTTGTGGTGGAGGGCTGGGGACACGCAGAGGTAGGGGTTGAGCATGGGGCTTCGGGGCTTCCCTGTCTCCCTCTCTGTCCTGGCTGGCTAGCACAGGGCTGCAGCTCCGGCGAAGAGGGCCCAGAGGTTCTGGCTGAGGCTGCTCCACGCCGGGTTCCTGCTTGAGAAAAGATCCCGTCTTTGACGGCTCTAGTTTGTGTGGCTTGATATCTGCGTCCAGCAGCCTTGAGTGGAGGTGGGCTGAGGGCAAAGGGGCAGCAGAGGCAGGAGAGCGGGAGCGGTGGCGTGACACAACTTCTGTGTTTGCTCCTGTGGGTGCTGGGATGTGATAAGGGGGGAAAGGTGAGCCGAATGGGGCAGTGATGGACTGGTAAGGGTAACCTGGAGGGAGATCTGTCATAATAGTAAAGCAAAAATACAGAAGTGAATACCAATATCATGAACAGGCCTGATTATTCCATTGCTCAAACATTCTTCAAAAGTTCACACTACTGAAAACTTTGTCTTATCTACTCATCCTCATGTTAGTCCAGTGAAGCTCATAAAGTATGAGCCCCAACATTTCATAAACATCCTGCATAATACAAGTGGACTTAAGCCCACTAAGCTAAAGTGACATGTCAGTACACAGGTCAATCATTTAGCTACAAACACACTACACCCGTCTCTCTAACTTCAGAGGCTCAGTTGACATGAGGGTCAGCCGCTGATGACTCACCAGAGTAGATGCCTTGAAAGGGTGCAGAGGACGGCTTCTGTCCCCCTCTGTGCTCCCTCCGCCTCACCTCCCCCTCCTCGGCCGCCTCCTGTTTAGGCCGCCGTGGCGAGGACGGGGGCGGAGAGGCTGAGCAGGGGGAAGGCGGGTGAGGCAGGGGCGTCGGCGGGTGAGACAACACTCTCTGCCCACCTTCCTCTGACTTGAGGGTGGTCACTGGTGAGGGGAGCGGAGGCAGCGGGGTGAGGGAGGAGGTAGACGGGGTGGGGGAGCGAGAGGGAGGGGGAGGTTTGCGGGGGTGCAGGACGGGCGAGGGAGACGGGGAAGATATGGAGGAGGGGCGGGGTTTGGGGTCGGCGTTCCGCTTGTCTGCTTTTTCTTCCATCTCCGGCCGGTGCTCGCTGGCCTTTAAACGCTCCTGCAACACAGGAGAGGAGGCGGCTGTGTACGGATGATGTGACATACTTTGCTTCAGGGTATAAATGTTAGTCTGTGGTTGCATTGTTTCAACTTCCTTGTATTCTTCTGCAGCTGCAGGATGTGCTGTGTAATGGCTGTTTACTGAATGTTTATACAACTTTATCTTGTCATTAAAATGTGTGAAGGGTGTATATTATCTCTGGGTTGACAGAACAAAATCAACAATATCTGCCTTATTCTGTATATAATATTATTTGTCTCAGTTCTAGTTCTCCATTTCTCTACCGAGCCAGGTTCTGTGTGTTTATTGTAGATGTGATGTGTGTTTGTAAGGACGCTAATATAATGCACACACAAGTCTCATACAGCATCAGGACTGCTGCGTTTTATGTTTGTGTTTGGATATGTAAATGTCTTTGAACTATTCGTCGTTAAGTGCACACGTATCAATAACTACACCCAGTCCACTTACGACTAGCTGTGCGTTCCTCTGCAGCTCCAGGACCTGCACTGTGTGCTGCTGGATCATGAGCAGCTCCTGTTGCCGGAGCATCTGCTGCTGGGAGAGGAGCTGGAGCTGGGCTGCGTGCTGCAGCGAGCTGCCTGTACCGTATACCCCCGACCACACCGGGGCTCCACGCTCCAGTACATCACCTCCTGCAGAACAACGGAGGAGGGCACGAGGAAGACAGAACTTAAAAATCCATTTAAAAAGTTGTTGTATTAAAGGTAAAGAAATTAGAGCATGTTTGACACCATTGTTATTGCTTAATTTATCAACATTAAGACTACAGTTTCTACAACCCCCAGGGTTTTACTGTCAGAAGGAGGACATTTACACCCTCTATCGAAGTGGTTCCCAACCTTTTTTTGTGAGAGATTTAGCTAACTACTTCAACTGTTTACCCATTACATTTAGCTAACGTCTCTGCTCGCTTGCTAACTAGTTTTCACACCTTCTTAATCACAAGATTGGTGTTACAGCTGACTCAGTATGTGGCTATATAGTTTTAATCAAAGCGTAATTCATATTCATATTTTTTTAAATTAGCTTCATATTAGTTTGTTTTCTCTTTCACTTTACAGAAGAGGATAATCGTGTTTAAACTGCATCACAGCGCCCTCCTCTGTGCTGTAAAGCAGCAGAAAGCAAAAACTACTGGCACACAGTTCACAATAACATATGGAGGCTGTCAATATTGTTGGATGTGGTCTTAATTGTTTACAGTAATTATTAATACTAACAACTGTTTCAAAACAAACGTGGTAATAATTTATTTTTGCTAAAATGCTACAAGTAGTAAAGTGATAAAATCGGCAAACCAATGCACCCGTACTTTAGATTTCATATGTACATGCACACACACGTACAAAGAGAGCGGCTTTCATACCGTAGTGTGGCAGGTGTTCAGTGGGGACGACTATGAGCTGTCCAGACTGTGGGTCCCTGGCAAACTGGTAGTGAGGGGGTATGGAGCCTGGCAGAGAGGGTGGGTAGCCTGGGGGGAGGGTCTGGTGGAGTGAGGAAGGACCCAAGCCTGAATGGGCGGGAAGGAGAAGAAATGGGTGAAAATGGAAAGACAAAGTGTGAAAAATGTTGGAGACTGAGAAAGTAAAAGGAAAAAAAAAGGCTCTCAGCTAAGATACAATGAGAGTTACGAATGTAACTAAGGTTCTATGAATTCTGGATGACCGCCAGAGACAGTGCGCTATACCTGAATATGCATCACGCAAATGCGCAGGAGTGACTTTGTTTGTCTTACACGATGCATATGCAGGTATTACATACCATCGTTGGCGGTCAAGAAGAATAAAATAGAACTAATATTTACTTAGCATCGTTCTTCACTCTGTATTTATACCCATGTTGAAGCCACAATGGAGTTACATCAGTGAACAGAGCACACACTGAACTTAGCTGCTTTTGAGAGATTTTGTTTTTTTGCCCTCCAGTGTCTAGACAGAGCTGGCCCTTGGGGAGCTCCGTGGACACATGTGTGCGTGTTTCCCTATTTTCAGATGTTGTGTGTAAGCTTGCACAAGTATGTGTGTGTTGATGCAGTTATTTCTGTACAACGAGCGTTGGAGGAGCAGGAATGTCCTGCAAAGATCAGGAATGTCTGAGGAACTTGAATCCTGGAGGCTGCTGCTGGAGGAGCCACTGGACAGACAACACCTCCCCTTTTCTGCTACACCAATCAGAAAAGGCTACACAAGCTTGTGTAGAATTCTGCAAGCATGCCGCGAGCTGGTGTTGAACTAATTTAGACTCTTTAGTCTTTGGCACCAGGTTGGATAACTCTCCAACACACGATTTTCCAGAACACGTGGTGACGTCTTCAAGTTGCTTCTTTTGTCTAACCAATAGTCCAAAACCCATAGATACTCAGATTACTATTAAATACAAAAAAGAACAGCAGCAAATCTTCACAATTGAGGGGTTAGACATTTGACATTTAGCTTGAAAAATGACTTAAATAATGAATTGTTCATCAAAATCAGTGCTGATTAATTTTCTGATGATCAACTAATGTCATCATTTCAACTCTAAAGTACGTATAATCACTTTTCTCCTGATATAAGCTGTGAAGGTCTTGAAATCACCAACTACATGCCTGACTTTAGCCATTATTACATAAAAAAGGTGTCACAAGGAACGTTAAGAATTTTGGGAACATCTAAACAGGTGCTTGTAGCAGTTAGCAAGTGTCTTCAGTCATGTCTATGTCCACATACTGTATGGTGAGCTGGAGAGCCAGACTGGGGGGGCTCCAGGCCGGGGCATCCAGGTGTGAGAGGTCAGAGTTGAGGGGTCGGGAGGCCATCGCCCCGCCCCTGCCAGGGCAGCACCTCCGGTCACCATAAGGTTGGGGGTCATGAGACTGGGTGTCATCATACTGGGTGTCAGGCCGCTAGACAGCGGGGCAGGGTGCATCTGAGTAAACTCTGCCAGCTCCTTGGACTCTCTGGAAGGAAACAAGACACATTTTGATTTAAAACGTGTGTGTTTAGACGTAGATTTTATGAACCAAAAGATATGTAATTGAAAACACAGTGCACATTTTTAACCTCTACTAGAGGTTTTTTACACTATATCCATTCAAGTTTGGGTTAATAAAATTGGCACATGGGGAAAAAATGACTCCATCAGCCACACCCCCTTACCTGAGCACTTTCTCCTGCTCGCGCTCCAGCCGGCCAGCCAGCAGTCTGTCATCATGGTGGCGAGCGCGGTCCTCCCCTCGCTCCTCGTCTGTGACGGGTTCAGGCACAGAGGGAGAGAACAAGATTAGATGTTCAGTAGTTGCATCACTGAAGCTCTTTGAATGTTTAAACCCTGATCTCACATGTAATATACATTAAAGAAAAGGATAGGAACTGTGGAAAGATATGCCCGATGGCTGAGAGGTAAGAGGAAGCAATACTGAAAAGACGTGGTGAGAAGGGAAAGAGAAAAATGGGTGACAGCAGAGGAGAGAGGGGGAGAAGACAAGGTGACACTGGCTATATAATGGTGACACGACACTGCATGTCAAAACGGGAGGAGAAGCTAAAAATACGATGTTGGGCCACAGCCTGAACACAAAGAGCGTGTGCACACACACACAAACGGAGTGACAGCTCTCATCAGTTATTAGTCTAGTGCCACAGGAGACGTGTGAACATACCACTACTGCCTTAATACACACACACAGCTTTACTGTGAGGGCCAACGGCAAAAGACGAGATGGAGAGGGTAAAAAGAAAAAAAAAAAGAAGAGGGAAAGTAGCAGCACTCAACCAAGCAATCCAGAATAAACATGAGGATGTCCTCCTCGCACTCTTTCCCGTTAGCCCTCTTCCATCTCGTCCACGCTGACTGGAGGTCCCCAAGCAGCAGAAAGGTTTTATACAAGTGTGCTGAACCCTTCAGTTCAGCTCTAAAAGTGTGTTTGTGTGTGCGCAGCCTGTAAAGGGACAAGAGACTTTAACAAACCCTGACATGCTCCACAGGAAAGTTTTCAAGACTGTTACCAAGGTTACAGGGAGCCTGTCCCACATGCTATCCTCTCTGCATCAGAAAGCCGGCGATAAGCGCTGCACGCCCCCTCTCTCTCCCCGTTCCTCCATCGCTGGTCCTCCCTCCACCTCACACTCTTTGCACTTCTTTCACTTCCTGACATACCTCTCTCTTCCCGTCTATCAACCTATTGATCTACATCCATCTCTTATCATTAGCCTGTCCTCCTCCTCCTCCTTCCTGCTTCCCTCCATCTATCCATTCATTCATCCATCTATTTGTGTTTTCTGCTGTTTATTTAGAGCTCTTCTTAGCGTGAGGGGCTGATGCTATTAGACCAATCACTCTGCTCAAGCAAGGAAATGAATAAACGCCCCCAACAGGGACGCATGTGCATGCAAACACACAAGCATCTACAGTACCTCACAAATACACACAATTCCTCATATACACACGCGCACACACACACGCGCACAGTCCGTCACTCTCAAGACTGATTCATTGCTTAGCAACGCACCCATGGTCTTATTGTAATTCAAGGCTTGTTTGTAGCTTTTAGCTGCGCTCTGTAATGACATGTTTAATGCAGAGAGGGTGGAGGTGGGGTGGGGAGGTGGAGCTAAAGAAAAGAGTGGAGAGAGAGCAAGGGGGCCTGAGGTGGGCCAGGGAGGGAGTGTCACTACAAAGGCCTTCTCAGAGAGGAAGGAAGGGTGGGGAAGGAGAGAGACATTCAGCGAAATGAAAAGAGCAAGAGAACAAGAGAGGGGCTGAACTGTGGGGGGGACAGAAAGAGGATGGAGCTGAGAGAAGAAGAAGAAGAAGAGAGAGAAACAGAAACAAGACAGAGCGATGGAGAGGGAGCACTGTAGCTGAATGACCTTGACGTGCAAGAATTGAGTGCTGTATGGCAGGAATTGCTATGCAGCGGGGAGAGCCGACGGACTCGCCAAAAGGAGCCTTTCAACAAAATACAACCCATGACATAATTAGTAATTTGGCGGTTGTGGGTTGTTTTTACCATTCCAATCACGTTACATGCATGAACACCTCAAAGTCAAACAGGGCTGAGGAAACATGACTTTGATCCGAAAGAAAATGAATCTTCTATTATTCATGGGAACCAAAATGAGGAATCATTTGCTCTTGGCTCATTTAACTAAGGGGATCTGCGTTCCCTGCAGTGCGATTCTGAGAGAAGCCGCGGCGGAGAGTTGAAAGCAAAAGCGGGAGAAAAAAACATTAGAAAAATGTTTCAAATAAATGAAGTACACTTGATTTAACTTGCCAGAAACTATAAAAATGTAAAATGACTTGTGTGATTGAGGGAACGTCACCGCATGACTCCTACAAGTACATCCAGTGGAAATGCATAATATTACCCCAAAACTGTGTTCTTTTCATACATGATCACAACAGAAATTATTCATTTTTCAGTTTCATTTGCATCATTCACATGCAAGAAAACATGATTTTACTAGAGAGTTAGCAGAATGCAGCGCAGGAATATTAGTCTTAAGTGATGATGTATCTTACATAAAAGACATCGTTACCTTTAATAGCTGTTTGCAGCAGGCTTCTCTGGGTGTCTGAAGGCCCACTGCTCTGTTTACTGGTGCTCCCACTGTCTCTCTGCCGGGCCACAGCTACAGCAATGCCCACTGGGGGGTGGCGCACCTCCCCCTCCGCCTCCCGGCCAAACGAGCGGGCACTGTCTGGCCGCTCCTGCTCTCTCTTCAGCTGGGGAGGCACCCTCAACGCCCCTGAAGCACCCGATCCAACCGACACCCTTTCCCTGTCTCTCTCCCTCTCTCTTTCACGCTCCCTTTCCTTTTCCCTCTCTCTTTCTCGTTCCCGCTCTCGTTCTTTTTCCCGCTCCCTCTCTCTTTCAGCTTCCGTCCCAATGTTAGCTAGACCCCCAAAGGGCCCTCGGCCGTCCGCAGCGTGCCTGGAGGACCCGGGACCTTCAGCAGCAAAGTTTCCACTGTATTTAATCAGACTCTGCATGGCTGAAACCTCCGTGGGATCCGAACCCGCACCCCCGCCTCGCTCTCCGCTACTAGACCCTCCTACCAATGACCCCCCAGGTCGGTAGAGTGCTGATGGGTCCAGGTACCGTCTCTGACTCCCCTCCTCACCTGCATGACCATGTCCGTGTTGGGAAGTGTGGTGTGTTTGGGGGGAATGGCTGTGGGCGGAGTGAGGGTGGTTGCTGGGCCGGTGGGTTGTGTGAGGGGAATGGGACATTTGTGTGTGTGTCGGCTGGCTGTGAGGAGAGGAGAGTGTGTGTCCGTGTTGTGCTGCCAGGGCAGCCATGTGACTCGTGGCATAGTTGGCTAATGGGCTGATGGTATTCCACTTAGGCTCCGCCCCTGCCGCTCTATGCCCAATCGGATTGAGTGTTTAGAGATGTCCCTTGTTTCCGGGCTGAACCTTGATTGACTTGAGGAGTAAGACGCGTCCTGGGCTCGTTTACCAATGGAACCATTGGAACAAATTACAGAACCTTCCTCTCTTTGATTGCTTGAATCGCCGGACTGGGAGAGCCGAGGATGCTCTATCAAGCTCCTCTCAGGAAACCTGTAGCTCTCCCTCTCCCTGTTTCTCTCCCGTTCACGCTCTCTGTCTCTGTCTCTTTCGCGCTCTCGCTCTCGTTCCCTCTCTCTGTCTCTGTGTTTATCACTGTGTTTGTTGTCGCGGGCCTGTGAGGCGATCTGGATGGGCCCGGCCCGCTCGTCGTAAACCTCCACAGAAGGCACATACGTCGGTGCGCTGACTCGCTGCTCTCTGTTAAGTTCTCTGTTAAGCTCTCTGGGTGTGGAGGGGTGGGGCGGGCCAGCAGCGGAGGGCTGAAGCACGGGAGGAAGGGCGTAGGAGGTGTGGTGCACCACAGGTGATGCGGCCACAGAGTCGTTCCTCCTTTGTCTGTCTGAGTGAGAGTTTGAGCTATTTGAGTTAGCGTTAGAGTTATGGTTGTGGTGGGGTCGAGAGCCCCCCTCTTCATCCCGACCCCCTCTGTCCGTTTCTGGTCTATGAAACCTGCCCGCACCTCCTCCACCCCCACCTGAAGGGAAGGAGGGCTGTGGAGGTGACAGTCTGGATCTGGACTCCACAGTGGAAGGTTGGGAGTGTGATTTCTGCTGGTGGGGGTGAGCATGGAAGGACCAGACATCTCTCTCTGCGTCTCTGTCCCTTTCTTTCTCCCGTTCCCGGTCACCGCTCCTCGCCCTGCGGTCCTCCTCGTTCCTCGCGTCCTGCGTCAGGTCCACCACGCTGCGTGGCCTCTGCTCCTCCCTAGACCGCTCTCTCTCTCTGTCCCTCTCTCTGTCCCTCTCTCCCCGGTAGTGCCGGTCCCTGCCCCCGTCCCGGGCCGTCCTCTGAGGGGGTGTGGAGCTGGACGGGGCGGCCGGGGGAGCCGATGGGGGATGGAGAGGCATCTGGCTCAAGGAGGCTGGCAGGTAAAAGCCCTCTGAAAGACGCAAAACATAAGACCCATGAGTCTAAACCTACTACATGAACACAAGCTGCTGAAACAGATTCAGAGCATAACAGGGTACAGCACACAGGCAGAGGTGAGCATAATAAATATTTAAACGTTGACTTGCCAAGAAAATGTAACAGTATATCTGCAGCAGCCACATCCAGGAAGAGCAGACGTACTACATTATAGCATGAAAATAAACTAAGAATCAAGGCTAAAATTGGTCCCCCTGTCAGCCGAATGTTGCCCATTTCTGGCTGGAGGTTTGGCCCAGTTCCACAACAAACTACAAATCTTCCTCACTGAATGAAAAAGGCTCGACACAAAACCTTACTTCCACTCATGTGTCACAGGATGCGAGAGAGTATGTGCACTAAATTCAGCCACCTGTCCCAATGAAAGTTGTGGGTGACAGCTACTGACCTTTATGCGAGTCGTAGAGAGGGTGCTGGGAGAGCGAGGGAGGCTCCAGGTGCCCCAGGGACAGGTACGGGCTGGAGTACAGGCTGCTCGGCAGAGGAGGGTAACCTGAAGACAAACGGACAAACACAGGACATGTCACACGATGCAGTTTACACAAAACTGAGATTATACAATAACCTCTTCAGCTCCATCTTGTAAATATCATGGCTTCCTTGAAATCTTTATGACGATTATTTGGAGCTACTGGAGATGATTTAAAGAAACCTGCTGCTGTTTTTCTGCTGGATTTCAGCTTCTAAAAATGTGGGGATTTGCTGCTTTTCTCCATTTTATAAATAAATTAAATAGCTGTGGGTTTGAAGTGGTCAACTTGGACTCTGAGAACTGGCGATGAGTCTTTTTTTCCACTATTTGTTTTTACATAGACGAGAAAATAATCAGCAGGTTAATCAGTAATGAAAATACTCTCTCATTGCAGCCTTACTTACATCCACCTGAAATTAATGAGTAACTTTAGCATCACCATAAACAGTGGTGCATTTTATTAGGGACACCTAGCTACAATGAATGCAGTCTAATACAACAGTCCTACAATAAACCCTCCCTTCATGAAGGTTATAATGTTCAGTTTGTGTTGAAACTGTTTTAGAGAAGTGTTGATTCAACTTTGTGTAATTTTGAAGGCTGCAGTCCATGGTGCTGTTTAATTGTACTGCATTATATTGAGCAGTGTTAATAATATTTTCCCCACCCAATTTATATCAACGAGGGTAGATCACATCACTCTGAATATTCACACTAGGGCTGCAACCGACGATTATCAATTAATCCACTGTTTACTCAGCCAAGTGATTAATTGTTGGGTATGTAGAATGTCAACAAATAGTAATAAATGCCTGTCACATGTTCTCAGAGTTTATTATGACGTCTTCAAATGTCTTTGACCAACAGTCCAAAACCCAAAGATATTCAGTTTACCAAGAAAACCAAAGAAATATTCATTTTTGAGTGAATTTTCTGCTACTTTTGCTTTAAAAATTACTTCAACGATTAATCAGGTATCAAAATAGCTGCCAATTAATTTTCTATTGATCGACTAATGGATGAATCGACTTACACTCTCAGCTCTAATTCAGACTAGTCAACAGATCTGAGTCCATGTAAACCAGATTTGACCACTTTTTAAACGGTTACGGTCGACCCCGCGTCAACTGCAACTATTGGTTTTGTTCATGAGGTCAGCTCGAGGTTGATGCTGGGCAAGAGTCTGCCCGACAGCCAGCTGCTGCTCTCAGAGACCAGATCTTAATATAGACAAAGCCCCGCGCCTGGTGTAATGCTCTGGATTTCTGTGTTAGGGCTGAGCTGGCTGCAACTCTCGACGCTGGCTGGTGTCACCGCGTTAGGCCACATGTTAGGAAAAAAAGACTGCCACTCAGAGAGAGTGAGACATTCCCTGTTCCCACACTCCGGCCAGTCCAAGAAATATCAAAGCCGCCACTGCCATTCCAGCACGAAGCGTCGGGAGAGCCGAGCTGAAGTATAAATCTGTCTCCTCTCTCCGTTTTGAGAGGCAGAAATGGAGAAGCCGGAGGAGGCGGGTGGCGGGGGTGTTAGAGGAAGGCAGAGGGAGACAGAAATATAAGAGGAGTGATGTGACGGGAGTAAAGGCATGCGGGATAGGTTTCTTGCAAAGCTTCCTTTAACCACAGCTAACAGCTAACCTTGATCTCTAACAGCTTTGATACGGGGTTCCTGTGCAGCTACGGTGCATCCCAGGCATATCCACAGTCTGCCTCTTAGCTGCCGCCCGGAAACATCTCCAGCTTTTAGTAACTTTAGCTGCTATTAAAGCCAGCCACCAGGTATTAAGACTCTCTCTTAGGCCGTGAAGATTTCTATTCATATCAGAGTAAGTCGATTCTATGGCTTCTCCAGCCAGCAGGAGGTTTTAGCTTCTTTAGCTTCAGATACTTCTAGCCACAATTCAGGCTAAACTTTAAAGCCAAGCGTCAAAAGTCCACCCATCCTTTATCCCTCCTTCTTTGGCTGAATATAAAGTCAAGTCAAGGCAGGGAGTGTCTTGGTGGGGGCTGACACGCAGAGCGATGGGCCCGACTTGTGTAATTAAAAGTATCGACTTGTGTAATTAAAAGTATAATTTAAAAAGGTAGAATCCTTTAGATTTCATAAAGTCAAACCCTGATTTTGGTACTATTTATGGTTGGCATTTTCTTCTGCATGAGCCATTTAATATATTTATATTCTGTAATTACCTCTCAATATAGTGGTTTTAATTGTTAGTGGTGAAGTCCACCATTCCTGTGCTGGATCCACACACACAGGGGGTTCACAGGAAACAAGGCATGCATGTAATCCAGCATTAAAGGAATAGTTCAGTGTATACTGTAGATATGCCAGCAGCCATTTAGCATAAAGACTGGAAACAGGGGGAAACAGCTAGCCTGGCTCTGTCTGAAGGTACAAAATGCACCAACCAGCACCTCTAAAGCTCACTACTCAACAAATTATAACTTGTTTGTTTAGTCAGTACACAAACCGAAGTGTAAAAACAAAGATTCAACGTTTTATGGTGGGTTCTGTGCCCAACTATTCTTGGCTCTGAGCGGTTGCCAGGGAACCAGCAGAAGTTACGGCTCAGACCGTTGCTTATAATAATAGGTGCAATCACTTGACAGTGCCGCCCCCTTGAACCGTCCCTGAATCGAAGAAAGTAAGATCGAGACAAAATCTTAAACTAATCACACACAATCTGATTTGCTGCAGTTGGAAAAGCACTGAACAAGATCTGTGTCACACGACAGGCGATGCAATCAGCTTTAAAATGAATCCGTTCGTCCTTCTCCGTTTACCTTGCCAAAATGCACTGCGGGATACGTTTCCTCCTATCTGACCTTCTACTCCAGCGAGATTTGATAAGGAGACACAAAAGGACAGGAGGGAATGTGGAGGGAACAGAGATTCAATCACTTAGTGAACAGGTTTAAAGAAGAGCACAGAGAGGACGAAAACACACAAGATATACAGTATATATATACACACACACACACACACACACACACACACACCTGTGTGTCTAAAACTGTGTTCATAAGCTAGGTCAGGAGAGAGAGGTGTTGTAGAAAAGTGGGGCAGGAGCGGTAGCCGAATTGTTACAGCACATGCCATAAAACCGCAACGTTGCCGGTTTGACTCCAGTCAACGACCTTTGTTGCATGTCTGCCTCTTCACTCTCACTCTGTTTAATAAAAGGCAAAAAAAAATTGCCCAAAAATATCTATTAAAAAGAAAAAGAAAGAAAGAAAAGTGGGGCAGGAGAACTAAAGAGAGACAGACAAAGACAAAGTGCATGTTGGACAGGACGCTCAAAAAAAGAACAAGAGAGAGGAAGATAGATTACGGTAACGCATGACAGGCGAAACTAAGAGACAGGTGGAGGACAGAGGAAACGAGACACATATAGGACAGAGCCAGGAGCACCGCTAGCAGCAGAGAGACAGAAATGGAACAGGATCCCACTGGTGTAAGCAATGAGAAACAGAGGATCAAGCCTCCTGGGCTTTGGACGGGAGCGGACTGTGAGAAATGTCATGATGATATGACGTCACTTTAACATCTTTAAGCATTTAAATTATGGGCCGAGACAGAAAAGGAGGAGAGGAACAGAGGAAAAAGAGCGAGAGAGAGAGCGAGAGAGAGAGCGAGAGAGAGAGAAATAAATGCCACTGGTGATTTACCTTCATGAGCGTGCGACGCCCAGAGCTGAGCCATCTGCAGACCGCTGGGATTGGCCGACCTGTACGCAGGATCAGAGGTCAAGGGGGAGGGGCCTGGATAACCTGACAGGAAGGGACTGGAGCCTGGCGGGAAGGCATCGCCTAGGAAAAAGAGCGAGGCACATCAGTCACCCTCGTAACCACAAGAACCAAACTAATAAACGACAAAGACAATCGATTTATACTGTACATGCTGTCACTGGTGTGTTTGGGCACAATCGATACGTGCTGATGGTTCTATGCCGAGGCGGTCTGTTGTAATCACATTATTACTGAGCCACCATGCACTCTGTTTCTACAAGACAGACTGCTCTCTGAAGGAAAAGGACAGTTCATGTGACCACCAACTAAAAACCACAATCATCACAGCAGGAGTGAACCACTGAGGGGGGGGGGGGGGGGTCTTCAGGGTACCCTCTCTTCTGGGAGGCAGTGATTGGACGGGGCATTAAGGAAGCAGTGCACACGTAGTTGGATCAGATTGGCACATTCACTCTCTTCAGATCTTTCGCTGTATGTGGGTTTGGCTGCCTGCTATTCTAATCGACAAACTAAAAATTGTTCACACCCATAAACCACTTCCTAATTGTTATCTTGTGTGCGTTACCTACAATAAAACAAATCTATTTGATTTTAAATTAGCCAGAGGACAGGTCAAAGGTTGTCCCATTCCCAACAAGTCTCTAAAGTGCCAGTTTATAACAGCAGGCTGGTTTAATATTCATTAAAATGAACCGTGTTTGAAATGTCAGAAAATAGTGAAAGAATGCCAATCATAACTTCCCAAAGGCCAAAGTGACATCCTCAGTTGTCTTGTTCTGTCTGAACAAAAGTTTACAACCCAAAAGATACTCAGTTTACAATCATGTGTGACAAAGAGAAGCGGCAAATCCCCCCCATTTGAGTAAGTGTAGGATTTTTTCACCATTTTTGCTTGAAAAAGGTAAACTATTAATCGATAATTAAGCAGATTACTTTTCTTTCGACTGACTTGATTGATTGATCGTTTCAGCTGTACGTTAGTCCATGATTCAGCCACGTGGCGTTTTCTACGTCAACCTTAGGGGACAAACCGTTCTGCACAGAATGATAAAATATTTGCCCAAAACCAACGTTTAAATCCAGTATTTTCACAGGCGACTTCGGCCTGTGCAGCGGACTTTAACGTACGTCAAGCAGTCTGTGAGATCATGAAAATACCTGCAGGATAATGTGTAAAAAAATAAAGTTTTGACTTTTCCCCTAAGGACTAGGCTGAGTATTAAGCTTTGGCAGATACAGGCTTTCAAAAAGCAACAGATCAAACCTGTCTATTACTTAAACTTTTGTGCAGATATTTAGTACCAACAAATCTATCTATTTCAAATTATTTCCATCATTTTGTTGATTCTTGAAGGGCAGAAGATAACCCACTGAAACACATTTACACACATTTATTTTATTAAAGACTGAATCTGACATGTTCCTGCATGGTGGGACGCAGGAACTAGGGGTGTAAGAAAATATTGATACATTTGAGTATCACAATATAATGTTTTGTGATACTGTACCGATTCTCAAGAACACTATCAATTTTTAATTAATAGTTAACATGCAAAGACTCGTAACAGTGGTTCATTTTGTGTTGTATTTACATTTTTCTTCTTAATTTGTTTACCTAAAGAAACCTGCACACACTTTTATTTTTTTTTACTGATACAGGCAAATATTCCTTTGCTCAGATTGCACAAATGGAGTGCTACGATGTTGGATGTTACAGGGACTGTGATGAACATAAATGCAGATCCCACTGTTCTGATTGCATAAAAAAAGTAAACTTTGACAGACTTCCTAAAATTAGATTTAAAAAAAGAAAATCACAATATATCGCCTTGCTTACAGTATGGCAATATATCACAATATATTGAATCGTAACCCCTGTACCGTGATACGTATAGTATTGCCACATCCTTGCCAATTCACAGCCGTAGCAGAAACATGTCAGATTCAGTCTTTTTAACAAACACCCCTCCATCATGTGAGGGTTGGCTGGCACTGACTTATTTTTATGATGATAAAAAGACCGCCGGCCTAAAGTATCACTCTGACCCTGATAATGTAGAAACCTGGCCTTGACGCAAGAAGACCGACCGCCACTCCATTTATTTAATGTGAGCAAATAATCCACTGTGTACACAGTGACGTGTGTGTGTACATATACACTTTGTTCAAAGCACGCTGACGTCACACACACACACACACACACTTCCCCAATAAAACCCGCTCCTTCACTGCAACATCGAGATGACCAAATCCTCGTAAAAACCCTTCATATCTCGACATGATACCCTTATCGATTGTTTTTTTATTTGCCTCCATCCCCTGCATGTGACTGTTAGTAAACTCTGAACCTTTGAACCGCCTCTTCCACTGACAACCTCGGACCTCGTGAGAGCTGGAATAGGTTTCATGTTTAGCTGAGGTTTGCCCCCACCCAGCCCATTACTGAACGCCCTGCGCAGCCATTACCCTGATAAAACTAACCATGTGTGCAGGGGAAAGGGTGCTGTCTGTATATGGGCGAGGGGGAAGGGACTGAGTGTGTGTGTGTGTGTGTGTGTGTGTGTGTGTGTGTGTGTGTGTGTGTATGTGTATGTGTGTGTGTGTGTTTCTGTATTAGTCCTGTGGGAATCTGAGAGACATGGTGCGCTTGCTGAGTTTCCCCTGCATCTAAATCAGTACATTAAAACCGCAGTCCGTCAGCGCCTGTACACACACACACACACACACAGTGCATTTTAGAATCAATAGGAAATGCAGCTTTCCAATTAATCACAGAGGCGAATACACACATACACATACACACACACACACACACACACACACACACACACACACAGCTCTGAAAATGAGTGTGTGGGTGGATCCTTCCACACCCTATCAGACTCAGATTTCTTCAAGTCTCTCCATGTTTTGTGTGTGTGTGTGTGTGTGTGTGTGTGTGTGTGTGTGTGTGTGTGTACTCTGGGTTTCTGTGTGTGTAGCTGAAGTGGCTGCACTGTATCACTGTATGACCACTGACATGTGCAAACAGTTCTGTGTGGGTTTGCAGTGAATGCCCTTTGAGTCAGAGACACTGCAGGAGCTTCAAAACACACATACACGCATGCACGTACACACAAACACACACACACACAGAAACCCAGAGTACACACACATGCAGCACAGAAGTGTGAACAAATACACGTCTAAGATACACACATTTGCAAAAACACAGGCGCACACAAGCATGCACATACAAATCCACACAGTCACACTAAATTCCAGGGAATATACAGACATGCAAACATGCACAAGCAACACACACACACACACGGAGCCTGTGATTAACCTTCAGTTACTCTCGGTGCGTTAACTCTGCTGGAAAACACACCCCCTCGTCCTGTGTGGAGCACTGAAGAGCAGCACAGCAACAAGGTTTTACCTCCAAAAACAGATGACTTACTATCTATGTTGAATGCTTTTAATGTGAAGTGTCTTTAATTACAATGAAATCTTTTTTTTTCCACATTAGTTGTTATTGATGATTTCAACATTTATAAACATATAAACCAATAGATGGACATGTTAACAGACAAACCTAAAAACAAACAGAAAATAATATAGAAAAACATGAGGGTGTGTTTGGGATTTACTTTTATGTTGTCCATCCGTTCTCAGTTTCAATTTCATTGAAATCTTAATTTTAGTTAAATAAACCATTAAAAAACTCAAAGCTAAAAACGAGGGTGTTTAGCTTAGCTCATGAAAAGTTGACATTTTGGTGATACGTGGTTTTCACAGGACAGCAACAACACGTTATATTAAACTGTATTATTGTTTTATGGACGACAGATGCCAAAGTGAAATATCTCCTGACATTTACCGGCTATTAAACTGTACGTTATGTTTCCTGTTTTTTTTTTTAAGTATCGTCATATTTTTTGTTTCTTCTGCTATTTGTTGCCAGTGTAATGTGCGACATAAAGCATGATTTAACTCCAGCAATTCGTGACTTTTCTGTGTAATTTGATAATGTGAGTTATAATAATAATCAACCACTAAAAAAACCCTATTTTCACCGCCACCTTTCCATCATTCACTCCAGTGTGTGTCCATGCGTGTCGGGATACGTGCCAACACTGTTGTTCTAACAAATGATTCTCTCCTATAACCCATTTCTAATTGTTACCTGGTGTGTGTGGAACAAAACGTAGACATTCCCCCTTGACAAACACACACACACACACAGAGAATACATTCACAACCACCACCTGTCAAGGATGTTAAGGTCCTGGTAGGATGTCAGCAGTTTCCATTCCTTCAGGCCAAACACCAGGGTCTCTCTAACACACACACACACACACACACACACACGTCAAGAGGCACAGATGCCCCACTAGAGTACGGATCAATCTCAGCATCACAGCCGCCTACAGGCCCTTTATCCACCATGTGTGCAGAGTACACACACATACACACACACACACACACACACACACACACTCCACAGCTACGCTTCGTGCCCGGGATCGGGGGGAAAAAAATACAATCCCAAAATCCCTTTTCCCCCTTCCTGAACAGTCTGAAGGGAGGAAGAAGAGGGAGGGGTCGAACGAGGGAAAACATTTGCGCTCCTCGTTCCAGAAACAACATCCAAATGGTAGCTGTGAGGGAAATGTTTCTTTAAATGTTTTGGAATTACTCTTTCATTACCTCCCTCTCTCTTTTTCTCAGCCCTTTCCTTCCTTCCTCTCTCTCTCTCCCTTCACAACTCCATCCCCACACTCACACACACACACTTTGGCTCCCACTTCACAAGACAGTTAGTTTGCCATATTGGGATAAGCAAGTTGCCAAGAAACACGCTCCCTGACTCCCCAACACGTTTTGAGCCTCCACTTTCAGATCCTCTTAAGAAACGTATCTCGCTATCAGAGGGGAGAAGGCCTGCTGGAGATCAATTCTGATAGGAGACGCCGCTGCAGATCTGACACACACACACACACACACACACACACACTGAAAATCAGTTAAATCAAACTCAAGAACAAGAGGCTTGATCACAAATCAATCTAAGATGGACTGAAACACAACAGAACCCAAAAACAACAATAGTGGAACACGTACAGAAGCACAAAAAAAAATCTGGTATATAAATGTCTGCCACAAATACACGTACACCACAAACACACACACACACACCACAAACACACACACACACTCTGTGAACCCATCTGTTATCCATCAGTGATAGTCAGCAGAGCAGGGTTAGCTGGGGGGGAATCTCTATTGATCTCTGGTTTTTATTCCCTGCAAGAAAAACAAAAACAGTAAAACTCTGCCATGCTATCAGTCTCTGCCACCGTTAACTGGCACACTGACACGGGCATCTATTAATCCAGACTGTACAGCAGAAAAAGACGCCCTCTCGCACACACACACACACGTGCGCGCGGGATGTGCGGGATTTGCATGCACGCCTGGCAGCACATATCTGTCTTTGTGTGCGAGTGTGTTCGTTCAGGCTGGGAGCATGTGGTTTAAAGTGTCTGTCTGTTAATGATTTCAAAATGTACGTGGCTGGTTTTTCCTGTGTTCTGAGCGGTTTAGAGGAAACCATTTTGTTTGTGTTTGTGCGCTCAAGCCGAACACAAACAGTTTCTCAACTTCACTATAAATTAAAAAAAAATGACAAGCTCACGTTACGGCATGTCGACCTTCAGTTTCGCAAACCGCATTGCAAAGTGTTAATAATATCTGATGTGTCTCTACTTTGTATTATTGCTTGTCGACTGTACTTGAAGAAAACAAATCTGGTAAAAACGTACATTACAAACTGCTGTCTGCACAACTGCCTCCTATGGCAATCTCCAGAAAAGATCGTGCCGTCTGAAGACAGACACACTACACAGACACGGAAGGAATTCTCCTGGAAAAATCGGATTTGTTTCTTTATCATAGCAAAGGTGAAAAGTAAGCAGTTACCATAGATTAGGGCTGTTCGATTTTGCCCAAAAATAAAATCCCAATTTTCTTCTCTCAAAACCAGATTTCCGATTACGATTTTATTTATTTTTATTTTTTTTGGTTAAATGACAAAAAGAAATTATTTCAAATATGCTATTTTTATTGCACATTTTGCAAACAATTTCTCCATTGGGATGAAAGCGCAAACCTTGCTCTTTATTAAACAAAAAATCCCTCAAGGGATTAATATAAAAAAAATGTTATGAACTTTTGCCATCCGCCATCATATTTTTCCACCTCCTTTCGGTCTTGTCATATGGTACACCACGTGAAAACGAAACCGGCAGAATTACTTGCTTCGGTTTTGGTGGTGGTGTTTTAGCCGCATTCGCGTTCTCTTGTGCGGTCCGCTCTGCAACACACTGCTGCCATTCCGGTACGTGGTTTTTCTGGAGGTGTTGAAATAAGTTTGTCGTGCTATGATCTTTAACTGCCACGGAGTTCAGACAGACTTTACAACGGGGAGTATTTTGCTCTTCATCCGAAGCGTCGAAGCCGTACCATTTCCAAACAACGGACTGTTTTGGTTAATAATAATAATACTATTAGTAGAAAATAAAAAAGCTATTGTGTGGGGTTGTGGGAAGGTAGCGCCCCGGACACAGAACCGATGACTAGTAATTGTTGAAGAAATCTTTTTAATGGAAAAACTGACATATGTTTAGACTAGAAGAAGCACAACTGAAACAAAAGTGGGGAAAATGGACATTATACAAGACTCAAGAGCTGCAAATAAATCCATCAACAGAGTACTGCATGAATAATGGAAAAATGTGAATGAATTTCCCAAACATTTTTTTGTTACGGTTATTACCTAATGTTGCAAATCTCGTGGCAATAAAGATTTAAGTGGAAAAAAAATGCACATTATGGCTGTCATGACACAAGTGGTGCAGAAATAAATGTTTCTTTATTAGTTTGTTGGAATAAAAATATTAAATTTGTCAAAACCAAATGATCCAAGACAGTTTAGCTGACACGTTTCAAAACGTGACTCTTCTCACTCTCTGCTACTGGGGACATTTGCACAGATTTCACCATTTCTAATTGTAAGAGCCACTTCAGCTCAAATTTGTATTTGGTGAATTGCTTATGTTGTTATTGTAGGTTATATATTTTCTTTAGTTACTGAACTGGACTATGCTAAGATTACGTTTACATTTGCTAGAACACAGGTACATATATTTTTATTATTTATGACAGGTGATTTTAGAAACAACAAGGTTTTAGTAAGATGAGAAGTCTGCAAATGTGAGCATGTCATAGCGTGTTATATGGTGTAACATTGTGTAAAAATAAAATAGAACATCAAGTCGATAATGGTCCGGATAAGAAATCACCTGCTGTGGGAACATTTTCCCTGCCTCCTGGACTTGTGAGTACACTGGTTTAATTCACAACAAAGTTTGATGTAATTAACTGGAACCCAAGTGAAAACTAAGAAAATCCACTGCAGACCAAGTGACCTTGGAAACTGGAATATGGTAAAAACAACAGCTACACCAATAATCTTTTCAAAGACTCAAAGACCTTCAAAGAACTGAAATTATAACAACAGGTGTTACTACATTAATGATGGCTCCTTCCTATTCAGGTGTGCCAGTAAATCGTGACCGTGTGACAGTGAGCCAGCATGCACAAAAGCAGGACCCTGAGACTGAAGCAGCTAAATGGAATTCAGCCACCTCAATTGAAACCCAGGTAATACAAGAGTGGTCTGCAACACAACAGCCAGTTTTTTCACCTCAATTTATTCACCCCACACAGTTGGTGTTTTGTTTTTTTCCCGCAACTCTCAGAAACTTCACGCAAAAGTTGCTCTGACAGTTGGATGGAAACACACCTCATGTGTGTGTTTGAGTCTCGCTGTGCCGTGCTGTTGCACTCACAAAATCTCCTGTGAAGACGGCAGGTGTCATTTTGACACACTCCTCGATACCAGCAAATGGAAACACGCTCACAACAGGCGTGTGCACACATCCACACAATCATGCAGTGTCACACACACACAGACCGAATGGCATGCACAGTTGCATGGTAACACAGATGCCATGAAACACACACGCACATACATTCAAGAACAAGTGACAACTACATCTACGCCTGGTTGGTCAACATTTATCTTAAACTAAAAAGTGGCATTTCTCAGTAATTAGATTAGCAGATTAAAAGAGACTGTTTCTTTAAAAATAAATGTGAGGTTTCAAACGGTCAAACGTGAAGGTCATCTTGGTGGCTCAACCGGCTGCAGCACATACCACATAGTGAAGAAACAGTCCAATTTGACTTCTCTCAAGTGTCAAACCTGCTCTGTGAGCCTCTTCCATGTCACCACACATTTTGAATAACTATGCCGGGAGGAACGTTATAAACCTTATGTAATGGGACACGTAGAGACTCAACATGCAGCCAAACAGACAGACATAACGCAGTGTGTGACCTTTGTGCGCGTCAGAGGCTGTTGTTTGAGTTAAAGGGAGGGTTCTGGCAGAGTGAACGGCTTAGCTAATGCTTTGGGTATTTCGACATGCCACGGCACGCTCGCTTTCTCTCTCTCACACACACACACACACACACACAGCTGTCAAACATAAGAGTGATAGGCCTGTGTGTGTGTGTGTGTGTGTGTGTGTGTGAGAGATTGCGTGTCGTTTGTCTGCCTCTGACAGGTTTATTGTGGCAGGGCAGCAGTGCCTTGTGCTTTCTCTTAAGGAGCCTGTTTTCTCTCCTGAAGGATTCAATTAATCTGAGAGGGGATGTGTCCGAGCCACATCTCCTCACACACACAAACACACACAAGTCTGTGTCTTGAATACATATAAAACACACACTCACCACATTAATTTTAACGTAAACAGACACACTAACCAAGTGGCGTGGAAGACAAATTGTTATCGGCCGAGATGACCCTGGCCTGCCCCGCAAGCTGCATGAATTGTACTTACACTCGTGTGTGTATGTGTGTGTTTGTGTGTGTGAGTGAGACTGAAAGAGAGAACATTTGAAGGGCTACCACATTTATCTAACCGTGTATGAATGTGTTGTGGTCAGGATAAATCTCCTGCTTTCTCTCTGCAGAGAGTCCCAGGGGGAAATCCCAGCTCTAACGGCACTAAGCACGATCACATGCTCCCATTCCTACACACAAGACCTCACTCCTCTCATCTACACCATTTCCCTCCCTCACACACACACACACCAACCTCAGCTCTTATCCCTTGAAAACAAAACACTCCTCTCCACCTCAGGGATTGCGCCCATTAAGTTCTCCTTTTCCATTTGTCTTGAGCCGTTTTCATCTCCATCTATTGACTTCCCTTCTCTGCACTCGCTACAACACCTACATTTGCCTCTGCGTCTCACTCCTATCTTCTGCAACTCCCTTGTGAACACTGAAAGTGTGTGTGTGTGTGTGTGTGTGTGTGTGTGTGTGTGAGTGAGTGAGTGAGTGAGTGAGTGAGTGAGTGAGTGAGTGAGTGAGTGAGTGTGAGTGAGAGAGAAAGAGACAAAAGAGCAGAAAAGTTGCTGGTTCAGACGTGTTGTCCCTTAAGCCTCACAGACGAGGGACGCCGCCCTGAATGACATTTTCGCCCCATTAAACATTGCATTCGTTCCAAACTGGTCAACTGATATAACACAACACAACAGAGATTCAACCTACACCCATGTTTATGCATGCTTCTACAATTTCTACTGGGAAAAAGGCGCTGGTGCACAGGAAGTGATGTGCTTTACGTCTCCTGCAGCTGCAGAAACATTGTTTTGCCGGTTTAGAAGAAGAACGGAGTAATCAGCTGGTCAAAATCCAGGGGGAAAAAAAGATGCCACACGCTGTTTGACTGTCAAGTGATCTCTGGGAAATGCCGTGCAAAAGCGTAGCACCTAAAATGTTGCTCGAATGGAAATGAATCTTCCAATTTCTTCACCAGAACAACCACGTGCATAATCTTGATTCTTGATACATCTACATACATACAAAATAATCTGCAGCCACGTCAACCTTTAACAGTAATTGTCTCCTTGCTGCAGTCACACTTCAGCAGGTCCTACCTCCGCTGCTCTTGGATGCCAGAGGGAGGGAGGAGGACAGATGGCCTCAATCTGGTGACGGCGGCTCGGGCAGACCTCCAGTAGACAGAGGACCATTTACAGCCATTTTATAAACACTGACTTTAAGGCCATATCGTGTTTAGACATGACCTGTGTGAATGAATAGGAGCAGGATGCGCTGATGGAAAAAGATGTCTTGTCTTTACAGAGGTCCCTTTTTGCTGCGGAGTGTGCAAGCAGCACGAATGTCAACAAACTAGTTGCAGCTTCACAATGCAGCTAAAACAAAATGTTGAGCATTCCTCTGCATTCTCTCTCACACACACCAACCTTGAGGTGTGAAAATAAGGGAGACAACTCTACTCCATTAAGTCAGGTGGAAATCCTATTAAAACCGAGCTAAAAAAGAAAATAAAGGAGACTCCTGGGAAATAAGGGTGTGCTGGCAGCTATAAACAGTCAACTCTGCTATCAGGAGGTCAGCCAAAAACAACAGCGCAAAATAATAAATGTCTTGAATTCCATGAAACACATGTAAACAAAAACAGTAGAGGGGCGACCTTGGCTCTTCTGATTGCACACTGGTTCCTTGAGTGCTGCTGGATTCACACTGTTTATTGCAATTAAACGGGAACATTATGAACATTTGCAATTAGCAGGTAATTATCATGTAACCGGGCTGTATGGTGTTATCACAAGCATGGGACTGAGATCTCAGTTGGGTTTAGGTTAATGTAATGTGTGGGGATTTGATATGGAGGAGTGCCGTAAAGCTAAATGACCTGTATCGTATGGTGGTGGTGCGTTTTAGTGGGTGGAGGCTGCGAGTGTGCGTAGGGGAGATGAGAGTCGGAGAGTGAGAAGGTCAGTGTGTGGGCAGAATAAAATGCATCCTGTTTTAAAGGAGTGTTTAAACTGCTAATCGGGGCTGGAACAGTGGTTGGGGTCAATTCCACTTCAGAAACCCCCTCCCCTGGCTACACATCAAGTTGTTCCACACAATCAAGTCTGCGCGCGCGCGC